>QEPC01009797.1:5163514-5180863 GCA_003113815.1 Sphenodon punctatus | reverse complement strand
ACGGCCTCCAAACACTGGGATAGCAATGAGACAGCAGGGTCTGGGTCAGCTGAAAAAGAGAGGTACAGCTGAGTATCATCAGCATATTGGTGACATCGCACCCCGAACCCTCTCACGACCTCCCCCAAGGGCTGCATATATACATTAAATAACAATGGAGACAAAATGGAAACCTGCGGAACGCTGCAGGATAAAGCGTGGGGGTGAGATGTTTCAGCTCCCAACACCACCCGCTGGCTTCTCCCCAAGAGGAATGAGTGGAACCATTCAAGAACAGTCCCATCTAGACCTGCCCCCCCAGGTCACGCAGACGTCTCAACAGCAGCCCATGATCCACGGTATCAAAAGCGGCTGAGAGATCTATCAGGATAAGAAATGTAGAACATCCTGCATCCATCTCTCTGCGGAGATCATCGACCAAGGCCACCAACGCCGTCTCAGTGCCATAGCCAGGACGGAACCCCGATTGAAAAGGGTCAAGGAAACTGATGCTGTCTAGATGCGCCTGGAGCTGGATCGCCACCGCCCGCCTAAAAAGGGAAGTCTAGAGACAGATCGGTAGCTGGCGAATGCGTCTACATCCAATGATGGTTTCTTCAGCAGGGGGCGCACCACAGCCTCCTTGAGGCTAGAGGACAGTCTCCACTGCTGCAAGGACGTGTTAACCACTCTCACCAGCACCGTCCCCAACGTCTCCCTGGAGGCTTTCACCAACCAGAACGGGCAAGGATCAAGTTCACAATTGGTGGCTCTCACAGACCCCAAGACATCCACTGCATCGACTGGCATCACTTCCTGAAACTCCCCCCACAAAGCTGGACCAGACGGGGCCTCCATCACGTCGTGCTCTCCCCCTACTGCCCCCAACCCAGCGTCAAAGTCACTCTGAATCCGAGTGATCTTGTCCGCAAAGTAGATGACAAACTCTTCCCAGCAAGCCTGGGACAAGTCCCCGTCCAGGCGGAGGGAGGCCGGACTGACCAGCCCCCGCGCCACCTGAAACAGCTCCGCTGGGTGTGACTTCGCAGACACTATGAGGGCAGCAAAGAACTCCTTCCTTGCTGTCCTCACAGCCTCAACGTAGGACCGCAAATGGGCCCTATGGAGAAGTCGGTCAGAGTCAGAGCAAGTCAGACGCCAGCATCGCTCTAGCCTCCTGCCTGCTTGTTTCATACACCGCAGCCCCTCAGTAAACCAAGGGTAAGTTCTCTTTGTGTGCGCGTGTGTGTGTGTGTGCGTGCGCGTGTGCCAGGAATATTTATCAGCTTGCAATGCCTTCCCACCCTCCATTCTAGAAAACCTAACAGTACATGCGGAAATCTAAAATCTGCTTTCAATGAGGGTAGCTCATTTGTTTGCTTTAGAAATGCTGAAGTTATTTTATACATAAATTTAATATCCTGCACCCTCCAGCCTAAAGGCAGCTTGGGGCAGCGTACATGTATCAAAACAGATGAATAACATTATGAAAACACAATGAAATTCAAATACTATAAATACAACTAGAGCTCCTTTTAGTTTGTATTTTTAAATCCCCATCCCTGACCCAACCCTCCCCCATTAAAGGTCTAGTGGAATGCTTGGCCTGGTGTTTCCATGTAATCCTGTGGATTTACACCATTTGAGTGAAAGGAGAGAGAGAGCACTTCAGGGTAAACTTATGAGTTGACATGGGTTTGCAGGAAACACAAGCAGCCCAGCTAGAAACAACAGAGAGGGCAGCACAGAAACGTGGGAGAGGATGCACAGGGCTGAGTTACTCCAGGAATGAGTTTTGGATAGGTCCACTGCAGAAGTCACCAGTGTTACAGTATCCTGGAAAATAATCATAATTGTCCTGCTTCAAACATGGCAAAGAACATCCCATCTGAATTGCCACTGCTCCTTGTGTCCACGCTCAAGAGCTCCTTACCAGAGCAGAAGGGAAGTTCAGGTTGTGGGAAACTCTTCTGTGAAATATTGGATTAAGTAAGTAAGACTGGAATAAAAAAGTAGCGGCTTAAATAGACAGGGGTTGGAATATTCCTCATGTGAAGGAAAAGTAAGGAGAAAGTGGAAACTGGATGAATTCTTCACGCTTGCAAATTTTCATCCTCTCCCAGGGAAATATAGGGTTGCCAACAACCGCTAATGGCCCACATCTACAAGGGCCAAAAGGTCAGCGTGTAATAAAGAGGTATTCATTTCCAGTGTCAAGTATCAGCGGGGAGTAAACATCCTCTTTCCCCCTCTTATTGCCATTAAGTGCTCTCTGCCACGCCAGCAGTTGACTGCGTCATGCTCACTGGTTGGCCTTGGGTAAATTATGTCTCAGCCTCAGTTCCCCATCTGTAAAATGGGAATAATCATCACCTGCCTCTGAGGGTTGGTGTGAGAGTGAACTAGATAAAGACTGTAAAATGCTATAATAATTATAGACATGATAAACAACAACAAAGAGCATGAGAGGTAGCAATATTTTCCTAAAATATGAACTACAAAGTCTCCTGTACCTCTAGCGCTCCCAATGGCTCCTGGAGGCATTTCCAAAGCTAGTGAACAAACAAGCAGAGACTAAGCTCTCTGCACACTTTTAAGAAGATTTTTATTTGCAGTTTATTGTTATCTCTGAGGAAGGGAAGAGGCCTGTGCTGGGCCTTTCAGTTGAGACAAGCTTAGCTCGGTTCTTATTGGTCCAGTGGGTGAATATGCTGCTGGCTATAGACATGCCATTATTTTGGAGATTCCCCCTTGCTCAGTCATAGAACGGAGCTAGGTATTTGCCAGCTAGGGTCTTTCTTGTGCCCTCCCCTGAAAAAAAAACCTTCCATACCCCCCTCCCCAAACCAGTTTGAAAAGGTACTTGTTATTTGCACATATAGAAAATGCTGTTATCTAGAGATGAAACAATATACCCTCCAACGGAACCTTTTCGGCTGATATAGTAACAGATTTTGTTATCTTATGCTGCCTTCCCAGCAGTGTACAGTTTGTACTGGTTCAGCAGGCAAAGGGGTCATTAACGCCTCATTAATCCAACTGAAGAAATAACTGGCCGACTGACTCCCTGCCCTGGCTGTTATGATTATTCACTGCTGGGGGTCAGGGGGCACCTTCTCTCACTTTAACAAGCTTAGGATAAACACCGCTATCGAAGAACAAAGAAAGGTAATAAACAGGCAAGAGGGGGCCCGTGTGCCTGGGATCAGGATGAAAACTAAAAAAGGTAGGTGGGGTGCGAGTGTGGTTGTGAGAGATGGTTCTTCAAAAATGCTGAAAGGAGTGTCACAGCTTCCACCTGGGATCCTCTGAGTGTCTTTACAACTAAAACATTAGAGCGAAAGTCAATGCACCAATTTGAGAATTTTGACTTTTTAATAGGCTGAGTTTTAACTCGAACCACCAGTCCTGTACATATAAACGTGCATCCACAGAACCGCTCACACAGACACCCTTTTTTTCTAACTCAATTCCAAAAGTTAGTCAGTGGCCTGTTATAAATTGTCATAAATACCTGCAAATTCATGCAAATTAGGGGTGGCTTAAAGTGTACCTATTGCTACAGTTACCATACATCCCCATTAAAAGAGGACACTTATGAAAAATACATTGTGCAGGGCTGCACTGGTTCCAGTGCAACCCTGCAACATGTATTTTTCATAAGCATTCTCTTTTTAAAGGGGTGGTATGATAACTCTACCTATTTCAGTCTCCACCAAATGTTAGAGGGTCTGGAAATAACTATTTCAAAGTAAAAAAGAACACCTGCCCCAACACACAACCAATGCCACCATTACTGGACGGTCTGTGGTTTCCTTGGCCAGTGGGGAAAGTGTCATTAATTCCTAGCAGGGCTGGCCCCAAAAATAAAATTCAGGGGCCAATGTACCCCCCGATTCCTCATTGCCCCTCCCCCTTGGGGGCACCCTCCATAGAGCCCTAAAGGTGGCTGAGAGGCCCTGCACCTGCCCTGGAAAAGAACAGGGCCCACTGCAGGCCCTGTATAATAAATAATACTATTTATTATGTCTGTCGGTCTTGCAGCATCTTCCCATCGTTACACACTTTTGCCACTGGCCAAGGAAAGCACAGGGTGGTTGCCCCAGGTCACGCAGTGGTAACACCTAGCTCCAAAGAGTCATCTCAAGACCAGACTCACCCAGCAAGAACAACTGCCAGACAAGAGCGGGATGGTATTTTGCTGTGGCACTAAATTTAAAACAATATACACACACGGACAAACACGATGGAAACGGTGTCAGACACAGAAAGAAGTAGCCCAGCCAGATACACCAAACGAAAACGTACAGCAACGAACAAGACCCGCCCCACAGCTGCCGCTTCTCTTGCATTTTCAAAGTTCACCCAAACAAAAGCAGAACGGCCTTTCCATGCAGATATTTTTCAGGAGACGTGTTATTATGGGGGGAAATGCGGTTTTTCCCATCCGAGAGCAAGGAAAATGCAAAACAGCCTCCTGGGGAGGAAAAATACCGGACTCGTGCCTGTGAATAAACGCTCTCTGCCGTGTTCCCCATTTGTTGGTCACTGGGGAGATCTGCGCGGATGGAAGCTAATATCATATGTGTCTGCTAAACGTCTTCCGTTTGTGACATCACAACTGGCTATCACAAAAAGGAGAATTAGGGTGTCCGATGGTGTCAGACTAAATCAGTGCGGAAAGGTGATGTTTTCTCAGGAAACCCAAACTCCGGTTTCTATTAGGTGGGGAGTTTGAGGGGGGGGGGGCAGCCAAGGGAAGGGGGGAAATATACAGATGCACCCGAAGATGCATATAAGCAGAACTGCCGGGGACGGGATTATTGTGACAGATTATGTTCCTGTTTTTTTAGATGAGGTTGAGTCTCTGACCCGTGTCTTATTTAGGTGTCTGTATTAGGAGGATTTAAGGATCTCTTGCCTTGCTCCTACTTTTGAAAGAAAACCCTTGTGTACTGAATCTCAGAAGGTGATTAGTTTGTTAGCAAAAACAGACCCAGTGGTTATGAAAAACGTGGCATTCTTTTTTCTTTTTGTGACTCGTAAAAGGAAATCTCTACTTAGTAGAGACGAAATATGGACTAAGTTGGAATGTAAGATTTTAGTTGAATGGATTAGGCTGGAACTGTCTATTTGTATTGTTGGCTGTTTTATTTTAGATTGTTGTATATGTTTTTATAATGTCGTTTGTATTTCTTTTGTGAAGGCGAATAGCTGTAATAAGTTAACTAGGACTATAAGCAGAACTGTTCCACAACTGAACTTACAGCAGATTCCTCCCTGGGGCATTAGCAGCTCTTTTAATACAGAATTGTTAAATCCCAAGAACCCCCTAATGAAACTCAGAGCTTTGAGGACTGCCCTTTTCTCAGATACTTGGTGAGGTGTTCAATATTATTAGGAGGGAAAGGGAGAAAAATTAAGGAAGTTAGGCGGAAATTAGTCATTTAAAAACTCTCCCCTTCTCATTAGTTACATGGCTTCGGCACTGGGTGAAGCAAAGCACAAAAAATAAAGACTATCAAGAAAGCCAGGAAATGGGATGAGCCATATCTTCAGAGTTCAGATCTGGGACAGAGGTGTTCCAGAGTTTGGGTCACATCGTTTCTAGATGGGGTCACAACCTTGATCGACCTTTGGCACCTGATATGCTTTGAATGTCATGACTGCAGTCACACAATCATCAAGTCTCAGCATAGGACCTCACAGACCTGGCTCCTTGCAGCCATTTTGGAATCAACCATGGACTTGCCCAATATCAGAATTGTCCTCTTAAACCCTCCATAGCTACTAGTCCTCAAAGAGGTCACATGTTAATTCTCCACTTGGAGGTTTTCCTAAGGTTTTCTGGTTTGGGCTATAAAATGTCCTGACGTTAAATTTAGCCTCACAATAACTGCACTTCTATGGGGAATGTCTGAGCGCCACACAGAATGCCTGAGCCCATCGTACCTCAAGGTCAGGACTTGGCATTCTCCTAGTGGAATACATTTTCATGAGGCACTGCTAGCTGAAGGAAAGCCTTTTTTTTTTATAATTACTGTCTACATTAGCCAGAAATGACTCAGGAGTTTGCAATAAAATGTTGGCACCAAAAGTCGCTTTCCAGAGCCAGACTGTAATATTGTATGTGTGTGTGTGTGCGCGCATGCGCGTGCGGTGTTTGCTCGCAACTGTGAAAATGAGAAGTAGCCAAGGCATCTGATTCTTATATAGCAGAACTGGCTGGCTGACAGCTGGTCTGCAAAGATGATGAGGAACAGGAAAACGCTAATGCAGCTGCAAAATGGGGGCCCTCTAGGTGAAAAAGGAGAGCGCTCAGGATGTCCCAAATAAAGCCACACCTGGTGGGCTAAAGAGAGCTTGCTGCACCAGGCTCAGACTAGACCGCAAACATGTCTCTCTCCCAGATGGCACACAGTAGGTGCAACAGAGAGCTGACGGGTTTGGTTTCTAGCTGCGAGGGGGAGGTAGAGGAGTGACAGCCACAACATTATGCAAGTGCCCACCTCGCCAGAGATATTAACAGGGGAAGCTGCCTGTTTCTGCTCAGACTCCTACAGGCCAGAGCAGGAAGCTGAGTGGAGCCAAGGAGAGTGCAGCAATGGAGAGAGCAGATGGAGATGCCAGAGAAAACATTGGGTGTGAAAAAAGCCCATGCCCGAAACAGAGAAACAAGCTGGGCAGATAACTATCAGCATTCCTGTGTGCAAAAGAGGTGCAAACCCAAATTAGCTTGAAAACACAAACATGGAAAACGTAATCCTGATTTTAGTTTCTTCTTATTCGTGTATTTGTTAACCGATCAAAAACAAGAGGGTGGATGCCATGTTGGTCCTGAATGCAAGAGATGCAGCAAAGTAGTTCAGATGAGATCTTTTATTAGATCAACTTCAGTGGGGGAGAGGATGCAAGTTTTCAGGTCACAAAAACTTGCATTCTCTCATAAACAGTTGCTGGTCCAATAAAACAATGGTTTTCAACCTTTTTGTGGGTGAAACCTACCAAAACATTTTTTTTTAAAAATAAAATAATCCAGGACCCACCTTACAAAGAATCCAGGTCCATGAGTGTCTGGGTGTCGGCAGGGTGAGCTTGATCCTGGCAGCGGCTGCAGCAGGGAGCTGGCAGGAGGCAGGAACCAGAGAAGCTGTGGGAAACCATGCCCCTCCTTTCTCTCTCCCGCTCTCAGTGGCACAGGTGGACTGAACAAGTGGCAGGAGGGGACATAGCAGGAGATGCAACACAACTGCACTGGAGCGCCTGGCCCCACCAGACCACCTAATTCCCCATCCACAGGTCACCCCAGATCCCTCCAGAGATCCACTAAAGTTCCTTCAGGGACTCACTGGTGAACTTCTGTGATAAAAAAGGCATCATCTGGACTACTTTGTCACCAACTGATCAATTAAGGCCTGTAACATTCAGAGTACATGAATGGCTATGAATACTACTACTAATCATTCTAAAGCACAACTAGGCATACGCAGCACTTGACAGTCACAGATTTTTGAAGACAGGTCCCTGCCCCATGCACAGGGACCTAAGATGCACACGGGTGCGGGGAACACAGGGACACAGACAGACACACACACATTCCCATTTTACAGATGGGGAACCAAGGTTGAGAGGTTGTGACTCAGCCAAGGCCACCCAGTGAATTCATGGCAAGGACGGGATTCAAACCCTGGCTTCCCAGGACCTTATCCGCTAAACCACATGACGCATCTAAAACCATCTTGAGGTAGGTTTCCCACCTCCTGGCCATTTGGCAACCCTTTGAGAGAAGAGTTTTGAGAGTTTGGGTTTTATCAAATAATTAACATTCCCTAAGATTCACCTGAGTCTATTAGCTTACTATGTGAAAAGTGTATTGTCCCAAATTTACCCTTACTGTAAACCACTGGGCAGGATTCTGATACAAAGAAGTTGGAACACAGGGTGAATCCAGAGTAGCTCCATTTTATATAGACTATATACATTTTATATAGGTGTATATTCTCTATATTATAGATATTAGTGCTTGTGCTGTTGATTAAATCTTTTATTTATTTATTTAGATTTTTAGCCTGCCTTTTTCCAAAGGGGGGCAGAGTGGAAAGGACATATGTAAAATGTGTAAAACGGTAAAACCCATCCAAAATAGCACCATGAACTCTGCCAAACCCCTGGCCAAATAAACAGGTCTTGCATGGCTTTGGCAAACATCCCGGGGGAGTTCCAGAGCTGTGAAGCGAGCCATCGAGAATGCCTTTCTCCATATGGCCACGACGAAACATAAGGGAGGAAGGCAGTCTTTTAGATTCGTAGAGCCCAAGTGAAAACAGAACGGGAATGTATACAAGCGGGAAACGATAGAAAAACAAATTCAACAACAAAAACAAAACACAAACCGGGAAACCTCAAGGAAGTACTGGATTCTGTGTGAGGATTGTAGCTGTAATGCAAACGAAGCATTGGGCAGATCGTGCAGCAAGTGTGGCCAGCAAGCAAAGAGCCATTCTCAAGATGGATTCAGGCCCAGAGATGTAGCTAGTCAAGGAGGGGCAGGGGACCCTGCACCAACAGGGAAGAGCCTAGGCTTCTTTTTACACCCAAATCCATCTACGAGGCAACTCTGAGATGCCCTGCCCTGGGGTTCGGAACAGTTTCTCAATTTGTATCATACTGTTCCTGGGGGGGGGGAAATACAAGGGAAATGGAATGGTTTTAAAACTTTTTTTCCCCAAAAACAGGGGTGTGTTTGGTAACACAGACCTATCATTAGCTATCGATTCATGTCTCTGCCAGGGATATTTTGAGGACGTGGCTGCCCCTTCCTTTCAAACTGCGGCTCACCACATTAGCTGCTACTGCAACTAGCCAGGCTTTGGGGGAGCTAAATTTAGGCAGCTGAACTGCAATTCACCATTCGTTTTGGAGCTTTTTCTTTCTGTTTCCTAAGGAAGCCAGCCAAAAGGGAGATTACTTTTCCTCAGAGAAGTGAAGAAAAAACGTCCAAGGGAACATGTTATGACTAGAAACTGTTTCATTTCCACTGCTCACCCCTGCGGAGAATTAGCACAGATTCCTCCTCTCTTCCCTGTGGTCAAAAAGCTGACAGTTCAAACCGTACAATCATGGAAAACAAAAATGGTCAAGTCCTCAGTGCTAAGTCTTCTTATCCATTTCCCCAAACCAAGTGGAGGCCTCCATTCTGTTCTTCAGCGTAATATCAATTCCAGTACTGAAGTGACTCAAATGTTACACTAATGGGTTCCCCTTTTGCTGATCTATAAAGCAGCCACATATTCAGTTTCTATCCAAGGATTGAAGATTCCTGGCTGCTCCTCTCCATGTAGCAAACCAGATGTGAGAATGTTTCAACAAACAGAGAGAGGTATGAGAGAGACAGAACAGAGAGGAAAAGAAAATATCAAATTAACGAAGGAAGAGCCAACACGAAGCATGCTAATCTTCACTCGTCACTTGCTTAGAGAGACAAAAGGGGCTAATATATTCCACACATACACACATGTGAAATATATTGGTCCAAACCTATCCACGCTGTGAGCCACTGGACAGGATATATAGAGATCACTGTTTGTGCACATACTGAATAAGCATGACTGGACAGCCAAGCTGTTATTCTTCTAAACCAAGACTGGTCATAGGCATCCATGGGGCAGACAGGGCAGTTGGCCTGAGCCTTGAGCCGTGCAGGGGCCCCACTGGAAGTGATTTCCTGGGCGCCTTCCAGAAGTAAGGTTGCTAGATATGCAAATTTTTCAGGACACTTATGAAAAAGACATGTTGCAGGCCCTGCATTGATACCTTAGGGCCCTGCAACATGCGTTTTTTAAGTGTTCTGAAAAAATTTACTTATCTGTAAGTCTCCCTGCTCAGGAGTTGCCCACCAGCGCCCTAAGAGCCCTACTGTTGCTGCTGGTCCTGGAAGACACCACTGCCATTCTTGAACAGCTCTGGGAGGCGGGAGTCCTGTCCCTGCTGCTACCACTTCTGAGGCTCATGGTGGGATGGGGTCCTCAAGGGCAGCTGCAGGGGGCTCCTCAGGAGAGGGGGAAGCTCCTCAGGAGCAGCAACAGTGGGGGCGGGGGGGGAAGAGGCATCCCAGAGTCCTGCTGCACCAGTCCTGAAACTCCTGGGGAAGCACTTTCAGTGGGATCCACCACTCCCTCATCCAGTCAGGCAATTCTTGCGCCCTCTGCCTCAGGCCCTGCCCTATCCTAAACCATTCTGGCCAAGGCAGGCAGGACACAGAACAAGTAGTTTAATATTAGCTCTGTCAGAGTTGGCTGAAGAGATGGAAGCTCAGTTCAGCTGCAGCTAAGTGCTTCAACAGGGATTGAAACAATTTAATTAATTTCTTTCGCATGTGGTGAAGTTCAGATATTTAGGGGATGTACCGAGAAAGAAAACTCTCATAAAACTTTGAAAAGACACAAAGCTGACAGGGCTAATGCTGTAGGTTGCCTTCTCTGTGTGTGTGTGTGTTTTCCCTTCCTGTGCTTCTTCTAAATGACAGGCTAAGTTATTAGCCTGTGACCTGACTTCAGGTACGACTGGGAGGCCTCGACAGGCTTCGGGGACTTCAGGGTAGTCACCTCAGCTTCAGCACCACTGGAAAAGCTGCCCATGCTTATGGTCCTAAGTTCCATATTCCTACCAACATGCCACTACTTCCTACTAGTCAGCCATAAGAATAAAGGAGCATGACAGGAAACAGAAGGCTTTCTGAGCAACCAGAGAGCTTCCAGCTGGCTATGGCAGAGGACCTACTTGGGCTACTACCTTTCTCCTGCCCTGTGCTTCCTAAGAAAACCAGCCTCTACTCTGTGCAAACCATGCACTCCTTCATTGAACCTGGCCTACACTCCTGTCCTATATTCTCCCTCCAAGACCCAGCTACTACTCCTGCCCTATGCACCTAACCTGTAATCCAGCCCAGCACGCTTTCCTTCCCTGCTACTCCTTTGGCGGGACTCTCTGCTCATTGATTCCTGGCTGGCTTCTCTCATGCCTCTGCATTGCTCCACAGCGTTGTTGGCTATGAGCTGGCCTAGAGGCCTGTACAAGCCCAGGCCAATCTACTCTTAGCAATCCACTTAGCTCATACTTGGCTTGCTTAAAACAGGCGACAGATTGTACTGACTTAGTGATTGGTCTGGCTGTCTATGGCTCAAACATTTCCCTGTGGCAGTGACCCCTACTGCCTGACTGCTAGACAAACATCTCTGACGCTGGGGAGAAGAGCCAGCTATGGCTAGCCACTGACAATTTATTTATTTAAATTTATATGCCACCCTCCCATAAAGGCTCAGAATGGCCTCCAATCAATAAAAATATTACAAATCTCACAAGCAATAAAAAAAATCCCCTTAACATCCCCCACCCTTCCCTAGCCCTGCCCCCCGAATCCCACCCAACCCTATCCCTGACTGCCAAGCGTCTGGTCAAACAGAAAGGTCCTACATTGTTTCCTGAAGATGAGCAGGCTCAGGCTTAAGACAAATCCCCAAGGGGAGGGAGTTAGCCACCAAAGACGCCTCTCCGCATGCCCTTGCTATAGAAACTTCACGGGGAGACGTTATCTGCAAGAGGGCACTCCCAGCTGACCTCAGAGGCTGCGACGGGACAAGAGGAAGGAGACGGTCTTTCAGATACCTGGGGCCCAAGCCGTTTAGAGTTGTGGTGAAACAGAGTTGTACAGAGCAAAGCCTACACAAGGCATTGTTATGAACCTTTGGTGGTCTCTGCTCCCACCCCTTATCTATTTAACCGGCATTGTTTGCCCTGAGACAGCACTGAGATATACAAGCACTGGACATGAAGAAGCCAGAATAAACAACTGAATGAGTTGAAAGGGTAAGCCCATGAGCAGAGACTGGAGACAATATATCATCAAGGAGAAAGCTTCAGTGTCATCTGAAATGCTGTAACGAGGCAAACACAAAAAGAAAATGTAATCAAATTCCATTTGTAATTGACTTTCCCTGGGCTACGACTGTCTGCACAAAAGCAGTTAAGAGAATCGCAGCTGGCTAAGAAGCTTCAAAACCTTAACAACTGGCTGCTTTTGCCAACCTAATAATTTGTAGACACTGCTGCTTACAACAAAAATAAAACTTGCAGTCATTAATCCTCACTCTGCAGACCTCTCCTTTTGCTTGAAAACATTTACAACTGCTGTAACTATAAGCTGCTCCATTACAGCTATAGAAGAGTAAATTCCCTCTCTATCAGGTACTTGATTTGAGCTCTATTTAATTTCTTTTAATGATGGGAGAATTTAGTACCTGGGTAAGAGACCAGAACCAAGAATAATATAGGAAGACACACACAGAAAGCTTCCGTTATCCCAGTCTAGTTAACCAATGCAACTCAATCCTGAAATGCGATGGATTGAATTTACATCCATCCAGTCTTTGCCCAGAGAAACTCAAATAGATGAAGGACTCACTCCTATGGCCATGCCCAACCAATGGAGAGCCATGTGGATGCTCTGGTTATCCATGGTCCAAACCTCCTCCATCCCATCGCACAGGCCCCTGGACCATCCATCCTCATGATAAATCTAAAGTAGAAAGTGACGCGAGGACCTCAGGACTTGGAAACATATGGGGCAAGGAGGAAAGGTGAGATTGAAAGACAAGCTCCTGAATCGACACAAGATTCAGATTCAGCTTCCCTGCCAAATGCAAGTCACAGATAAATTATAATACCCTAACAGGGTGCAGCATCGTTTCCAAGAGTATAAACAAGAGATGAAATGCCACTCACGAGGCCTTCACGCCTCCTCTGGTTCGACCTTGTGATGCGCACTGCACTTTCACCTTTAAAGGAATCCTTTTACATTTTTGGGTGTTAGCAAATGAAACGATAGCCCCGGGTCCGGTCTGTGCAACCCCCACTCACAGGTTTAGCGTATAGAGGCTAATAAAAGGGCAAACCCCCTGCGTGTATTTCTTGTGTGTTCGGGCAGCCCCTACTCACAGGTTTAGTGTGACAAGACTAATACATAGACAGGCCTTCTTCCCTTCTTTGCTCTGCCCACCAACCACCCCAGTATCCTGCCCCGTTATGACTTACAGCCACGGAAAACCATAAGAACAAGAAGCCGCATTAGCGGTTTCTTTCTTCCAGAACTCCAGGAGGCAGTCCAGTGCCTGCTATCCACACACCCACCCACGGAGGTTTGTACCTGAGTTTATATCTGCCAGCACTCAGTGGCTGGAATTAACCTTTTGCTATGCACATAATGCTGAGTTTACTGAGCAAATTGCAAACTTGACTGAACATCTGTAGTGAAAATTGAAAGTGAGAGTAAAAATTGAAAATCAAATCAATCCGTCTCTGCGTGTTGTCACCACCTGATTTGATCACAGCGATGTACGGGCAGGTAGCAGCACACAGTTTTATTGGAGTCTCACCCGCTGTAGTGTTGGAAATCCCTCTCAGTTTGCATAAAACCTCCAATCAAACACGCACCTCTTATCTGCAACATAGAGCCAGTTTATGGGCCTATGCCATGGCTATGCGGATAGCAAAGAGGGAGTTCTTTGCTACCTTCATAGCGTTTGCTAAATCCCATCCAGCGGAGTTGTTCCAGGTTGTGAGGGGGCTGGTCAGTCTGGCCTCCCACGCCCCGGGGTTTGAGTCATCTTCCGCCCGNCTATGAGGGCAGCAAAGAACTCCTTCCTTGCTGTCCTCACAGCCTCAACGTAGGACCGCAAATGGGCCCTATGGAGAAGTCGGTCAGAGTCAGAGCAAGTCAGACGCCAGCATCGCTCTAGCCTCCTGCCTGCTTGTTTCATACACCGCAGCCCCTCAGTAAACCAAGGGTAAGTTCTCTTTGTGTGCGCGTGTGTGTGTGTGTGCGTGCGCGTGTGCCAGGAATATTTATCAGCTTGCAATGCCTTCCCACCCTCCATTCTAGAAAACCTAACAGTACATGCGGAAATCTAAAATCTGCTTTCAATGAGGGTAGCTCATTTGTTTGCTTTAGAAATGCTGAAGTTATTTTATACATAAATTTAATATCCTGCACCCTCCAGCCTAAAGGCAGCTTGGGGCAGCGTACATGTATCAAAACAGATGAATAACATTATGAAAACACAATGAAATTCAAATACTATAAATACAACTAGAGCTCCTTTTAGTTTGTATTTTTAAATCCCCATCCCTGACCCAACCCTCCCCCATTAAAGGTCTAGTGGAATGCTTGGCCTGGTGTTTCCATGTAATCCTGTGGATTTACACCATTTGAGTGAAAGGAGAGAGAGAGCACTTCAGGGTAAACTTATGAGTTGACATGGGTTTGCAGGAAACACAAGCAGCCCAGCTAGAAACAACAGAGAGGGCAGCACAGAAACGTGGGAGAGGATGCACAGGGCTGAGTTACTCCAGGAATGAGTTTTGGATAGGTCCACTGCAGAAGTCACCAGTGTTACAGTATCCTGGAAAATAATCATAATTGTCCTGCTTCAAACATGGCAAAGAACATCCCATCTGAATTGCAACTGCTCCTTGTGTCCACGCTCAAGAGCTCCTTACCAGAGCAGAAGGGAAGTTCAGGTTGTGGGAAACTCTTCTGTGAAATATTGGATTAAGTAAGTAAGACTGGAATAAAAAAGTAGCGGCTTAAATAGACAGGGGTTGGAATATTCCTCATGTGAAGGAAAAGTAAGGAGAAAGTGGAAACTGGATGAATTCTTCACGCTTGCAAATTTTCATCCTCTCCCAGGGAAATATAGGGTTGCCAACAACCGCTAATGGCCCACATCTACAAGGGCCAAAAGGTCAGCGTGTAATAAAGAGGTATTCATTTCCAGTGTCAAGTATCAGCGGGGAGTAAACATCCTCTTTCCCCCTCTTATTGCCATTAAGTGCTCTCTGCCACGCCAGCAGTTGACTGCGTCATGCTCACTGGTTGGCCTTGGGTAAATTATGTCTCAGCCTCAGTTCCCCATCTGTAAAATGGGAATAATCATCACCTGCCTCTGAGGGTTGGTGTGAGAGTGAACTAGATAAAGACTGTAAAATGCTATAATAATTATAGACATGATAAACAACAACAAAGAGCATGAGAGGTAGCAATATTTTCCTAAAATATGAACTACAAAGTCTCCTGTACCTCTAGCGCTCCCAATGGCTCCTGGAGGCATTTCCAAAGATAGTGAACAAACAAGCAGAGACTAAGCTCTCTGCACACTTTTAAGAAGATTTTTATTTGCAGTTTATTGTTATCTCTGAGGAAGGGAAGAGGCCTGTGCTGGGCCTTTCAGTTGAGACAAGCTTAGCTCGGTTCTTATTGGTCCAGTGGGTGAATATGCTGCTGGCTATAGACATGCCATTATTTTGGAGATTCCCCCTTGCTCAGTCATAGAACGGAGCTAGGTATTTGCCAGCTAGGGTCTTTCTTGTGCCCTCCCCTGAAAAAAAAACCTTCCATACCCCCCTCCCCAAACCAGTTTGAAAAGGTACTTGTTATTTGCGCATATAGAAAATGCTGTTATCTAGAGATGAAACAATATACCCTCCAACGGAACCTTTTCGGCTGATATAGTAACAGATTTTGTTATCTTATGCTGCCTTCCCAGCAGTGTACAGTTTGTACTGGTTCAGCAGGCAAAGGGGTCATTAACGCCTCATTAATCCAACTGAAGAAATAACTGGCCGACTGACTCCCTGCCCTGGCTGTTATGATTATTCACTGCTGGGGGTCAGGGGGCACCTTCTCTCACTTTAACAAGCTTAGGATAAACACCGCTATCGAAGAACAAAGAAAGGTAATAAACAGGCAAGAGGGGGCCCGTGTGCCTGGGATCAGGATGAAAACTAAAAAAGGTAGGTGGGGTGCGAGTGTGGTTGTGAGAGATGGTTCTTCAAAAATGCTGAAAGGAGTGTCACAGCTTCCACCTGGGATCCTCAGAGTGTCTTTACAACTAAAACATTAGAGCGAAAGTCAATGCACCAATTTGAGAATTTTGACTTTTTAATAGGCTGAGTTTTAACTCGAACCACCAGTCCTGTACATATAAACGTGCATCCACAGAACCGCTCACACAGACACCCTTTTTTTCTAACTCAATTCCAAAAGTTAGTCAGTGGACTGTTATAAATTGTCATAAATACCTGCAAATTCATGCAAATTAGGGGTGGCTTAAAGTGTACCTATTGCTACAGTTACCATACATCCCCATTAAAAGAGGACACTTATGAAAAATACATTGTGCAGGGCTGCACTGGTTCCAGTGCAACCCTGCAACATGTATTTTTCATAAGCATTCTCTTTTTAAAGGGGTGGTATGATAACTCTACCTATTTCAGTCTCCACCAAATGTTAGAGGGTCTGGAAATAACTATTTCAAAGTAAAAAAGAACACCTGCCCCAACACACAACCAATGCCACCATGACTGGACGGTCTGTGGTTTCCTTGGCCAGTGGGGAAAGTGTCATTAATTCCTAGCAGGGCTGGCCCCAAAAATAAAATTCAGGGGCCAATGTACCCCCCGATTCCTCATTGCCCCTCCCCCTTGGGGGCACCCTCCATAGAGCCCTAAAGGTGGCTGAGAGGCCCTGCACCTGCCCTGGAAAAGAACAGGGCCCACTGCAGGCCCTGTATAATAAATAATACTATTTATTATGTCTGTCGGTCTTGCAGCATCTTCCCATCGTTACACACTTTTGCCACTGGCCAAGGAAAGCACAGGGTGGTTGCCCCAGGTCACGCAGTGGTAACACCTAGCTCCAAAGAGTCATCTCAAGACCAGACTCACCCAGCAAGAACAACTGCCAGACAAGAGCGGGATGGTATTTTGCTGTGGCACTAAATTTAAAACAATATACACACACGGACAAACACGATGGAAACGGTGTCAGACACAGAAAGAAGTAGCCCAGCCAGATACACCAAACGAAAACGTACAGCAACGAACAAGACCCGCCCCACAGCTGCCGCTTCTCTTGCATTTTCAAAGTTCACCCAAACAAAAGCAGAACGGCCTTTCCATGCAGATATTTTTCAGGAGACGTGTTATTATGGGGGGAAATGCGGTTTTTCCCATCCGAGAGCAAGGAAAATGCAAAACAGCCTCCTGGGGAGGAAAAATACCGGACTCGTGCCTGTGAATAAACGCTCTCTGCCGTGTTCCCCATTTGTTGGTCACTGGGGAGATCTGCGCGGATGGAAGCTAATATCATATGTGTCTGCTAAACGTCTTCCGTTTGTGACATCACAACTGGCTATCACAAAAAGGAGAATTAGGGTGTCCGATGGTGTCAGACTAAATCAGTGCGGAAAGGTGATGTTTTCTCAGGAAACCCAAACTCCGGTTTCTATTAGGTGGGGAGTTTGAGGGGGGGGGGGC
>QEPC01009797.1:5145205-5162951 GCA_003113815.1 Sphenodon punctatus | reverse complement strand
GGTGCAGCATCGTTTCCAAGAGTATAAACAAGAGATGAAATGCCACTCACGAGGCCTTCACGCCTCCTCTGGTTCGACCTTGTGATGCGCACTGCACTTTCACCTTTAAAGGAATCCTTTTACATTTTTGGGTGTTAGCAAATGAAACGATAGCCCCGGGTCCGGTCTGTGCAACCCCCACTCACAGGTTTAGCGTATAGAGGCTAATAAAAGGGCAAACCCCCTGCGTGTATTTCTTGTGTGTTCGGGCAGCCCCTACTCACAGGTTTAGTGTGACAAGCCTAATACATAGTCAGGCCTTCTTCCCTTCTTTGCTCTGCCCACCAACCACCCCAGTATCCTGCCCCGTTATGACTTACAGCCACGGAAAACCATAAGAACAAGAAGCCGCATTAGCGGTTTCTTTCTTCCAGAACTCCAGGAGGCAGTCCAGTGCCTGCTATCCACACACCCACCCACGGAGGTTTGTACCTGGGTTTATATCTGCCAGCACTCAGTGGCTGGAATTAACCTTTTGCTATGCACATAATGCTGAGTTTACTGAGCAAATTGCAAACTTGACTGAACATCTGTAGTGAAAATTGAAAGTGAGAGTAAAAATTGAAAATCAAATCAATCCGTCTCTGCGTGTTGTCACCACCTGATTTGATCACAGCGATGTACGGGCAGGTAGCAGCACACAGTTTTATTGGAGTCTCACCCGCTGTAGTGTTGGAAATCCCTCTCAGTTTGCATAAAACCTCCAATCAAACACGCACCTCTTATCTGCGACATAGAGCCAGTTTATGGGCCTATGCCATGGCTATGCGGATAGCAAAGAGGGAGTTCTTTGCTACCTTCATAGCGTTTGCTAAATCCCATCCAGCGGAGTTGTTCCAGGTTGTGAGGGGGCTGGTCAGTCTGGCCTCCCACGCCCCGGGGTTTGAGTCATCTTCCGCCCGCTGTGACCTTTTTGCGGATTATTTTGCAGATAAAATCGCTCGGATTCACCAAGACCTTGATGTCGCACTTAATGCAGTGGGAGGAGTAGAGGCTGTAGAAGCCCCAGTTTGTCCAATTTTATGGGATCACTTTTAGTCGGTGACACCCGCCGACATGGTGGAGGTGCTTGGGACTGTTCGAGCCACCTCTTGTGAATTAGACCCGTGCCCGTCCTGACTGGTTAAGAGCTGCCGGGAGACACTGGGGCCGGTGCTGGCCGGGGTGGTCAACGCCTCCCTGCAGGAGGGCAGAGTGCCAAGCAGTCTCAAAGAGGTGGTGGTGTGGCCTCTGCTCAAGAAACCATTGCTTGACGCTGACTCCTCTGCCAGCTACCGGCCTGTCTCTAACCTTCCCTTCGTAGGGAAGGTTATTGAACGGGTAGTGGCTCAGCAGCTCCAGGGGCATCTGGACCGTGTCGGTTATCTGGATCCTTCACAGTCTAGCTTTCATCCGGGGCATGGCACTGAGACAGTGCTTGTGGCCTTGGTAGATGATCTTCGCCGAGAAAAGGACCAAGGTCGATCGACCCTGTTGGTCCTTTTAGATCTTTCAGCAGCATTTGACACTGTTGATCGCAAGATGTTGGTGACGCATCTGCAGGACAGTGCAGAGGTGGGCAGGACCGTTCTTGAGTGGTTCCGCTCATTCCTGACCAGGACAACTCAGCAGGTGGTAGTCAGTGATTATTTTTCATCTTACCGAGACCTCCCATGTGGGGTCCCGCAGGGTTCGGTTTTGTCCCCTCTCCTGTTCAACGTGTATATGCAGCCGCTCGGTGAAGTGATCAGAGAGTTCAGGGTGCAGTGTCATCAATATGCGGATGACACCCAACTGTATCTCTCATTTTCAGCTGATCCAGGCGTGGCTCTCTCGATGCTTACTCACTGTTTGACGGCTGTGAGGGATTGGATGAGGGCTAACCGACTGTGACTGAATCCTGACAAGATGGAGGTGATGCTAGTGGGTAGGTCGATGGAGGTGACGGCTCCATCAACTGATGGGGTCTGCCCTCCACTGACGTCCAAGGTGCGGAACTTGGGGGTGCTCCTCGATGCGTAGCTCCACCTGGATGTCCAGGTGGAGGCTGTAGTGAGGAGTGCCTTCCACCAGTTACATCTGGTGCGGCGGCTTCAGTCGCTGGTTTCGGTTCTGGACCCGGCCACGATCATCCATGCTTTTATTACTTTTCGATTAGACTACTGCAACGTGCTCTACATGGGGCTACCTTTGGTGACTGCTCGGAAGCTGCAACTGGTGCAGAATGAGGTGGCTCAGATCCTGGTGGGACTGGGCCACCGGGAGCATATTACACCGGTGCTCTGGTCTCTGCGCTGGCTGCCAATAGTCTTACGGGCCCGATTCAAAGTGTTGGTCTTAACTTATAAAGCCCTACACGGTCTGGGCCCTATTTACCTGCAGGACCACGTCACTCCCCGGGTTCTGGATCAGCCCCTGCGGTCGGATGGGGGCGCGCTGTTGGAGGTCCCCCAGGTGTCTTGGGGGGCCACACAGGGAAGGGCATTCTCAGTCGCTGCACTGCGCCTGTGGAACTCCCTCCCGGTGGGGGTGCGATTGGCCCCGGACCTTCCGGCCTTCTGGAAGAACTGTAAAATACGGCTGTTCCGTCAGGCATTCGGCGAGGGGGTGGGGGTGGAGTGGGTAGGGATGAGGGGGAGGGTATGTTTTTATGATTAATGTTTTAAATTGTTTAAGTGTTTTTATATTATTGTTTTTATGGTTTTGTTAGCCGCTCTGAGCCACTGAGGTGGGGAGAGCGGGATAAAAATCTGTTCAATAAATAAATAAATTATGTCCCCCCCGCCCCAGTATCTTCTGCATTACCATACTGTTGGGCAGAAAATATCCCTGCTTGCAAGGGTGCTCTGCGTCTCTCCACTTCTCCAAACCTCATATAGGGGCAACAAGCTCCCCTTCATTCAGTTCACATTCCCTGTACCCCAAGCCACTTGTTTCCCCAAAGAGATGCATCTCTGCCACTCGATCGAGGCGCTTCCGGTGGCCCTGCGAGTATCCTTTTGCTGTCATCAGGGCAGTGATGGGGGGAAAAATGGCAGGGAAGGTTTAATTCC
Source organism: Sphenodon punctatus (assembly GCA_003113815.1). NCBI lineage: Eukaryota > Metazoa > Chordata > Lepidosauria > Sphenodontia > Sphenodontidae > Sphenodon > Sphenodon punctatus. The sequence goes on along the minus strand of QEPC01009797.1, from coordinate 5,159,880 downwards.
GTTCGTGACTGCCTCTCATCTTGTCCGGAGCTCCCACTTTTATATTCTGCTAAACTTGCAACTAAAGCAGGGTTGGACAGTGTCTGCACTCCATGCGCCACCCAATGAGTGAAGAGGCTGTCCCTGACAAGTCTCTCTATACCAATGTCAGCAAAGGCCAGCGTCTCCATCACCCCCAACTTCTCTGGGACCCGTACCCTAGGCAGCCACAGCACGCACAGTCCAAAGCCAAAGCCATTTGGCTTTCCCAGGTAAACAGCCCACAGCAATAGCTTTCTATGGTGTTAGAATCCCTCATGCTTGTTGCAAGCAAAAACTGTTACTTCAACAGATATGCGAGTATCTTTTAAACAATGGACAGTTCTGCTCCCACCTACATTCTGAGCACACTGACCTTCACTGCCTTGCAGACCCCCACACCTGCCCACTTCATGCCATGTAGCAATTCCCCAAACCCAGTTTAAAAAATCCATGCTTCCGTAGTGCTAACTAACATTTTTAGATGAGTTGGCATGTGCACTGATGTGCTTGTGACAGAAGTGTATGTGCAGTTTAATAGTCACCTGGATTGGCAGTGCACGCGCACGCGCACACCATAAGCTTTGCAAAAACCTTTTCAACCAAAACCCAGCATGTAACCAACGGCAGCCAACAGCAGGTCACACTAGGTATGCAGACAGTCGTGTAAGCTGGGAGAACCCATTTGAAAATGGTATGGTGGGCTGTTAAGGCAGATGTTACGTGCGTACCAGTGAGAATGAAAAGAGGAGTCAGGAGTGGTCGCTTCTCGGTAAGCTCCAGGCATTTGTGCCCATGACTCTATGGTGCTGACGGACTTGTACATGGAGGATGCACGCAACCTAGCTGACGGAACATGGACACATAGACGCACATTAGCCCACGCTTGCCCACACAACAGACTCCGTATGCTCTGAGACCCTGCCATGAGTGGCTGTTGCTTGTCCTGTGGGTGGTGGCCATGGGAATTGTGGGGACAAACACCTAATAGATGGGCAGGTGGGCAGCCACCTGGTGGGGGCTACCATCTCATTTGTTAGCATCCTTTGTTGTTTCTTTGATTCCTTAAAGATCATCTGTTCTGCGTTCACTTTAAAGGAAGGCAGCACCAGCAGAGCTACATCAAGTTCAGCCAGCTGTCACTCAGGCAGACCTCCAAAGCCTGCTTTGCTGGGCCTCAAGCAGAGATGTCTGCAGGAAAGCCAGAAAACAATTAAGCTAAAACGCCGTTTCTCTTTGCCAAAGAGTACAGCAAGGGTTCAAATGAAATGTACTGTTTCCAAAATGTCCACATGAGTCTTCCACCCTCAGGCCAAATTTAAAAGATGAAGATCAGAACTCAGACAAGGACAGGTTTGGCTAAGAAGCATGCAAAGTAGAGCTGTCTTTAGTACAGGGCCCAGCAATGCATACAGACGGTGGGAAGCGGAAAGAGCTCTTTAAATGAATAAAAGGCTTATTTCTCCCCTTCCTTGCACCTTACACACTGATGTGCCAAATAAGTACAATGTAGATTTCTGCTGGGATGTTTCAAAGGAATCTAAGGGACTTGGGTTCTGAAATCCTATTCAGACTCCGTGGGATTTGGGCAGTTAATGCCATTAAACTCCTTTGAAAATCCCTGTTCACCCAGAAGTGTAATGTTTTGAAACCAGTTTGCACAAGTGTAAATGACGTCTCAAAATTGAAGGCAGTTAACAATTGAATGATTAGGCTCACAACAAATTCACACAAAACCCAGACCCCAGGAGAAGAGCCTCCTTGGGTGTTGTCTGATAGGGTGGGTCATGCAAGCAAACCTGTGTGGGGCAAAACTCTTCAGACAATGTCCGGCCCGTGGGAAAGCCAGAATAAGCTTCCCTTTCCCTGGAATCTGGGCTTTGTGTGAATTCTCTCCTATGGTGTTCAAAGTGGGATCGTGGCTGACAGTCCTGAAGACTCAGGGGCCTTATGGGGCTGTTATGTTTTTCAAACACGTCAAGTAGCAATGCAGCAAAAGCTTTACATGTGCATTCCATTGTCTGATGAATGTGCGGACTAGCTGGTACTGGAATATGAATAGGAAGTCAGTGTCCCTTACCTATTGACCTGTAACTCGATTCAAACTGGTGAGCTCTTGATGATCCCATTACCCATCCTATAGGCCAGGGGTGGGGAACCTCAGGTCCGGGGGTCAAATGCGGCCCTCTCCAAGTTTTTATGTGGCCCCTTTCTAGTGCCTGGATCTGGATCCTGGATCCAGTCTCTACCCCCAAGCACTGAAAAACTGAGCTCAGGATAATGGAGCAGAGAGGAGGGCCTGCACACAAGGGATGGGGACAGATCCACAGCACAGCTCCATGATCTCAGCCCTCCTTTTATTGAATACACCCATTAAGCACCCCCTCCCACAATCACTATGTGGTCCTCAGAGATCATACTAATTTTCAACGTGGCCCCTGGGGCAGAAAAGGTTATCCACCCCTGCTCTAGGCCATTGCTCCCCAATAGGTAGTCCAGGGGTCAAATGTGCCCCAAAGAAGTTGCTGCTCCCCCTCCCCCCAAACTCCTTGCCCCATACATACAGCTTAGCCCAAGCTACAGTGGTTGAAAACAGAGCTGTGCTTCACACACACTCCCCAGTCACCCAAAGACTCCGGGTTTTGATTCAACGGGGCTGATCTCATGTCCCACGGATCCCGCGCACATGCGTGCGGTGTCTGCATAGCACAATGTGCCTGCAATGGAGGTCCTCTCACCAGCTCCTACCGTGCACAGCGTCAAAACGGGGCGGGCCACAGGAACTTTCCTGACTCTTTTCTGATGTGGCCCCGCCCCTATGGAACACTGAGTGCTTTTAGACAATTACCTCCCCACTCACCTCCCACCCATTATACATGTTGTAGGGCACAACTGCAGCCCTACAATACATACAGTGGGTGGATGGTAGGTGAGTGGTGGGTGGGGAGGTGCTTGTCCAAAGCACCCATTGTGATGGCGTGATGCTCCACCAGGGCAGGGTTATGCCAGAAACGGGCATGATAGCCTTGTTGCTCCACCCATTAAGATGTGGCCCTCCACGCTCCAGTCTGTTTGTAAAGGCATTTGGTGGGCAGGGATGTGAGGGGGACTGGAGTGGGATATGGGGAGGTGGTAATGGGTGTTTTCAGGGGGGCTGTGGGATGGTTGGGGTGTTTTTTTGTATTTTGCTTTTATGAATGTTTATGTTTTATTCATTTTGTTAGCTGCCCTGAGCTTTTGGGGGAAGGGCAGGATATAAATTTAAATAAATAAATATCTTATTTATTTATCTGGTTTGGTTTTGGTTTAGGTTTATCCGTTCATTGCTGTAGAGGCCACAGGCCATGACAGCGTGATCACAAGAAGATAGAAACAATAACATCAAGCAAACAATGTTATCACAATCAAATTACAAACAAAATATAAAAGTAAATTCTCACATAACTTTAGCCCCAGGTAATCAATACAGATCTTTACAGACAAATCAAATAAAATCAGACAGACCAGGAGCCAATAGAGCAATCAGATCTCATATGGCCTAACCTTCCTGGGGGCAGCGAACTGTAGCATGGAGCTTAGCAGCTCTTTTAGCAAAAACTGCAACGTAATACAATCTATCATAATCACCTAGGAGAAAAATCAGCTTCCGTAGTGGGGTGGCTTCTTGATTTAAACGGGTCCTCAGAAAAAGATGTCTTCTAGGGGCCCAATATAAAGGGCACCAAGACAGATAATGAAACATGTCCTCCACCCCCAATCCACATGGACAAATACATTCCAAGACAGGAACTCCATGATAGCGACCTTCCAATATTGAGGTTTTCATTGTTCGCATACGAAGACCAGTAAAGGATCTTCTAAGCGAAATATCCATTAAGACTTCTAGGTATTTTGCCCCTCCCACATTTGGGATAAGATATTTATAAAGTGGAGAAGTCTTAGAGGAGGAAGCAATCATCCTGTCCATTTGGCAATCGATGTCCAAAATACGTCTCTTAACCATTGATTTCACCACCAATTCAAGATACTGAAGCAGAAACGGCATAGAGAAACCCAATAAGGCCAGCCTCTTTTCAATTCCCATCCATATATCTCTCCCAGCTATACTACTATACTTCTCATTTAAACACCGCCCTGCAAGAGTACTAGTTTCTTGAAATGTCAACTTCACTATTTATTTATTTAAACAAATAACTGCAAACTAAGGCCAGACGAGTGTGCAATGAAAGCCTAAGGAAACACAGCAATAACGCAAAGCTCTATACAGCACTGCTTTCCTTTGGAAGAGACACCTGCACCACAATGTGAAATATCGTAATGCCTCTAGCTAAATTTACAGTACGACTGCACCTGGAATAGGATCAACATGGCAACCACACTCTATCTCAGGAATCATTCGGAAAGGGATAGAGAATAAAACTGAAAATATCACAACTGAAAAAATCTATATAAATCTATGGTACGACCACTCCTGGAATATTAGTTCTGGTCTCCCCATCTCAAAAAAGACATGGTTGAACTAGAAAAGGTACAGAGAAGGGCAACAAAAATGATCAAGGATATGGAACGGCTCCCGTATGAAGAGAGGGATGATAGGTTGGGGCTCTTCACTTTGGAAAAGAGACAGCTGAGAAGGGGATATGATAGAAGTTTATAATATCCTGAGTGGTTTTAGGGTAAATAGGAAGCCGTTATTTACCTCTCTAAGAGTACTAGAACAAGGGGCACTCCATGAAATTAACTGGCAGCAGATTTAAAACAAGAGAAAGGATTTTTTTTCACTCAATGCACAGTTAAGTTGTGGGATTTACTACCAGATGAAGTGGTCAAGGCCAGTAGTGTAGCTAGTTTTAAAAAGGGATTGGGTAAGTTCTTGGAGGATAGGTCCATTAATGGCTATTAACCGTAGATTTGGGGATATAACCTCTTACCGCTGGGGGCTGGAACAACAGGGAATGGATTGCCCATTGTGACCTCTTGGGTACTTCTCCGAAGAGACAGAGATTGGCCACGGTCAGAGACAGGACGCTGGGCTTCATGGACCGTTGGTCTGACCCAAAACGGCACAACTTATGTTCTTATGTTCTAATGTCAATTCAAGGAAAAACTGCCTCCAAGCTGCCAGTCCACAGCATCCAGGCACTCTTGAAAATCCAACAACCTGTGGGAGATTTTAATTTATGCAAGTGCTTCGAGTACCAGAGTTCAAGTTTCTGTCAGAGAAGGCAACTGTCCTAATTATTTTTTTTAAAAGCAAGCTGCCTACTGGCAGAATAGCTGTAAGCAAATCCTTCAGTAAGCATTAAAAACAGAGCACTTCATGTTTTAAATGGTTTAAGCAACTAAAAAGGGCTGAAGAGGTAACACGGAAGCACATCACAATCTCTGCACAAACAGGACAGGAGAAACATTTTGCAGACTGGCTTGCAGCAAAGGTCTATTAAACCTAAGCACGAAGGGAAGAATCAATGTTGTCTGTGCCCCAGTCTAGGAGGGAGTAGAGTTTTTAAAGGGGAACCCTCTCTGAGAGAGATTCTGAACACTTCGAAAATGGCCGGTGTAATAGGACACTCCAAGGGGTGCCACCTTCCCCAGGGCTTTGACCAGAAGGGAAAGGACATACAAAGGGACTCTTCCTTCCTCATTGCAGCTGTAGCCACATTCCCTCAGGAGTCTCCTCCACTGGCACCCCAGTGCTTGGCAGGGGAGGGGACAAATCAGAAAGTGAGCGAGAAAGCCTCTTCATCCCACTCCTTCCCATCATGGCCCTGATTCCAGGGTCATCCAGGCAGCCCAGATAACTCAGAGAATCCGAGCTTCACATGGAACCCAGATGATGGTTCCATGACCAGATGATGGGTTACATCTGGAGACTCCATGTCAAACCCAGATGGGTGGTAACTCAGGGTTAGACTCACACAAGAGGTGTGTTAGACTCACACACTGAAGGGTGTGACCCTTGGAAAAGGGTACAAGCCAGCCACCTGTAATTGCTAAGCAGTCCCAGCCGAGGAGGACACGAGTAAAAAGGTCTGAGCCAAGAACTCAGGGGAGGGCCACAGAAAAGAGGCAGCAGCTAAGAGGTCAGAAGTCATCTTCTGGTGCAGGAGCTCATCTAGTGAGTTCCCAGAAGGAAAGGCCAAGAGCTTGCCCCAAAGCCGCGCATTATCAGGGAGCCTCCCCCCACCCCGGAGTAGGCTGCCAGCAGAACCAGGGGCTTAGTAGAAAACGCTACTAAGCAGAGAAGGGGGACTGAATCTCAATGAGGAGTGGGTAGCGGGCGCTCACTAGACAACAGGAGATGTCATAAGGTGATAAACACTGGAGGAAGGTTGGCACACGCACTGTGCGCTTATTATAAATAAATGACGGAGAAGAGAGGACTGAGAGGGGATATGATAGAAGTTATTTACCCTCTCAAATATTACTAGAACTAGGAGACGCTCCATGAAACTAACTGGCAGCAGATTTAAAACAGTATATATATTTTATGTACTCAACACACCATTAACTTGTGGAATTTGTTGCCAGATGATGTGGTCAAGGCCAGTAGTATAGCTGGGTTTTTTTAAAAGATTGGATAAGTTCTTGGAGAGCAGGTCTATTAATAGCTATTAGCCAAGTCTGTTTGGGGGATGTAATCTCTCACTGTCAGGAGCTGCGAGTGAACAGGGAATGGATTCCCCCAATATGACCTGTTGAGTATCATCAGGCCCTGGCCTTCAACCCCTGCCCGCCAAATCCAGGGTCCTGGAGCAGCAGCTGGGCCGCTGGTGCCACCGACTCAGCCTGCTTCTAGCCCAGCCACTCCCTCCATAACTCTTTTCTGTCTTGCCTTGACCACACCCCAGCTCCTGTGTCTCAGCCGTAGCCTGCCTTCCGGCTTCCTGATTGGCTCCCAGCAGGTATGACAGGCATGTTGGGAGCAATAGGAAGCGGGTGGAACATCACTCTTACTCCTTGTTCCAGCCTTATGCTTGCTCTTACTCTCCGTTCCTATCTTTCACCTACTCTCACTTTCTGTCTGCTCTAGTCCTTGCCTGGTTTCCCCCTAGGTCCTTGTCTGTGCTCCTCTCTAGTTGTGTCGTGTTTTCCTTGCCGTTTGCTCCCTCACTTCCCCTCCTGGTCTTAGTCTTGTATTCCCCCCTTCCTGGTCTTGGCTTTCTTCCTTGTTTCTGGTTCTCTGCTTTAGTCCTTATCTTCCCCTCTCTCCCTTGCCCCTTCCATGCTCTTTTATCGTCCCGAGGTCTGTTCCCTTGCTCCCCCTGCCTAATTCCTAGCTCCGGCCTTTGGGCCTTGCCTCTAGACCCAGTATGGCACTTCTTGTGTTCTTACCTGGTACAGGAGACAGGCAGTTTTGCATAGTCATGATCCTGCAAAAACCTACCATTAATGCAGTGTGTCCTGCTGCAGTTATATTACGGAAGGAGAAGGTGTTACATCAAAGGGTGTTAAACAAACGAGAGGATAGCCCACATGCAGCCCCCCACTCACATGATTAGCGTGTCCAGACTAATCAGCAGGCAGCCCCCTGAGAGTATTTCATGCACTTGCAGACAGCCTCCGCTGGCAGCGCCAGGGAGAGAGTGATAGTGGAGAGAGGCGCAGGAAGCAGTCACTCCTCGGATGCTCTAGGCTTTTTGCCTATGACTTAATGTTGCTGGCAGACCTGTATGCGCACAAGGCTGCCTAAAACCTAATTGACAGGATGCAGACACGTGGGTACGCATTAGCCCGCAGTCACCTACACCAGGGCTGAAAAAAAGTACGACCCGAGGGCCGCATGCGGCCAGCAAAGACCTTTCCTGCGGCCCGCCGTGCCTCCTCCTGCTCCGGCAATCACCTTTCCTCCAGCCCCAGCACTGGCACGGATCTCCTTCCTCCAGGCAGCAAGTCTACTAAAGGCGCTGGCTGGATCCCTCCTGCCGCCTCCCTGGCTCCAGCTTCCTGCTGCCACTGATTTCTCCACCTGAGCCCCTCGCTGCCGCTTCTGCCGCCCAAATCTCCAGCCCCAGCTCCTCGCTGCCAGGGGGTGGAGTTATGCAAATTGGGGGCCAGGGTTGGGTCCAAACTAAATTTTCTGGCCCTCGACATGAATCAAGTTGAGCGCCCCTGACCTACACGTAGGCTCCACATTCTCAGAGACCCCACTGTGAATGGGGGCAGTAGGTCGGTGAGGGCAAACATCTAATAAATGGACAGGTAGACAGTGACACCCACCTTGTGTGGGATAATGTGGGCTAACGTCTCGTTTGTGAACACCCAAAGTAAAACGGATGGCAACTATGTTGAAGGGAATGAGAAACTGCTAAGACCAACCTCAAGGATAAACTTGAATCTACACAGGTTGGCTTCAGTCATCCACTTGAAATTTTACAAATGGCTTTTCTTGGTCCTTGGATTGTGCTAGAGCAGCTTCTCCTGCCTGTTCTTGGAATATTCTACAGAACTAATGAGACACAAAATCATCAGCTCCACCAAGACACCTGTTTTTCACAGGATACCGATTCATTAGTGCAGGGCATGGGGGGGGAGGGAAGGCACCACGCTAGGGAAGCCATATTGGAAAAGGAAAGAGCAAGAGGGAAGTCCAGCAGAATGAGAAAAACAAAATAGCTGGGGTTTTGGTTTAGTTTTCCTCCGTCTCGTTTTGTGAACCAACCCCTGATACAAGGGAAGAGCGTGAATTCACTTGCATTGGTAAATACTTGCCTGGTGTTTTATTTTTAATAGTTTGTTCTTGCAATTGTTTTAAATTTTTAAGAAAGAACAANCCCTGCCCCCTAGAGAAAGCCGATATTCTGGCTGTCCCAATGAACTTCAAACTGTGTGGGTTGCAACAATTCTGAAGGCATCTCTGCCCACTCCTTCCAGCATGAAAAACACAGTGCTTTTCAGCTCTCGGGGTATTGTCTTGCTGTTGTGGTTGGACGCAGAAAGCCTTTCATACAGTGAATGCTCCGGAATGACGTAATTTCAGCTCAGTGTTTTGGGGCTATTAAAATCCAAGAGAAAATGTATTTAAACTTTGAGAGAAAAGAGCTGCTTAAGAATGTGAGTCATGCCCTGAGTCACTAAACTGGAATCAAGCAGAAGCCCATTAAATGGTTCATTCAAACACCTCGCATTCTTTAATCCTGAGGTGGAAAGATTTTACAGTCCTTTGCAAAGAATGGGGCTTCAGAATGAAGATGCCAGCATGAGCTTCAAGCATCCTTTGAAGTCACCGAAAGCCATAAGCAAAGCCTCAAACCTTCTTTGTTTTCTGGCCTGTAGACTCAACGGCTACCTGCAGCCGATACTGAAATAATACTCCACAACTCTATAACACGTTCCATCTAGACATCTCAAAGAAATCTGCAAACTAAAGACAAGGCGTACCATCACCGTAACATACCAGATGAGTAAATTAGAGCCCAACGCAGATTAGGTGAGTTGCCGCTATAGCCAGGTTTACAAACTCCAGGACCCTAAATTATTGTTCTGCAACCACGAATGGCTAATTACTTGCAGACAGTAACCCCCCACTACTGTGAATCTCTGCTCAGGATACACTCAGTACCAAGGTGCGACAGAAAAGGGGGCGTTACGAATAGCTAGATTCAATGGAGTCAGAGTTGAGATAACGTAGCGCGCTAGAGGCTTGTGACCCAGTCAGAGCCCAATGAGGCCGGCCTCGTCTCCTTGGGCCTTGGCTGGGTCAGGCACAAATCCTCCGCCCAGTCCCTCAGGCCTGGCTCTCTACCAGTGGGGAGATCCATCCCCCCCTATAAACATTGTGACATCACCACACTTCATAGGGGCCCTGGCCACATTGGAAAGGAGCAGGGAATGCTTTAGCCCTGCTGCTTTCCCAATGTGGCCACAAACTAGGGTGGCCATACCTCCCCTTTAAAAGAGGACGCTTATGAAAAATACATGTTGCAGGGCTGCAGTGGTTCCAATACAGCCCTGCACCATGTATTTTTCATTCCACCCTAACCCAAACCCTTGTGGAACATTGGCTGTCTTTAGACAGACTTGGGGCTAGCCACCCCTGGACCTGCTCCAGGGGTGGCCAGCCCCATGCAGCCCCTGCCTGCACTGGGTTTACATGGGCCCAGCAGCCACCATGGCCCATAGTCCACCTGCGCGGTGTCACACACACACACACACGAGCTTCAGGCAAATTTCCCGACACTCTAGGCCAGGGGTTCTCAACCTTTTTCTAGTCACAAGCGCTGGAGTGTTGCAAGTGACTACTTCAGAGCATTGCATAATTTGCATGAATGATTTGCATAAATATGCATAGACTAAGGTCACTTTCAGACATGGTCCCCCCACCCCCGTGCCTATTTGGACTGTGGGGGGGAACGCGCAGCCCGAATATGCGTGGGGATTGACCGGTCTGAAAGGGCCCCCCACGTTGCTTTGCCGGCAAAGCTGCACGGGGGTGCCTTTCAGACCAACTAACCCACGAGCATATTCGGACTGCGCACTTCCCCCACCCCCACCCCACACACACACAGCCCAAATAGGCACAGGGGGAGGCATGTCTGAAAGTGGCAAGTCTTCCCCTCTGCAATTCAATTTAATTCAGTCGAAAGGAGGACTGTTTCAAAGTACTTCCAAGCACTACTGACAGCTGGTTCGGGGAGCCCTTTCACTCACTGCCCCAAGCACTCCGGTGCTCCCGAGCACCAGGTGGAGAATCTCCGCTCTAGGCTGTTGCTCACGGCTCTATGGCATTGCCCATGGCAACCCCCAGACAAGAACGGGGCTGCAGCAACCGTCCCACTGAGTAGATGGACCACAGCTCCACCTCCAACTGGTGCCCCAAGTTTGGACAACCCGCTCCGCCGGGTGTGCTCCACGGTGTTCCAGAGCACCGCACGTGTCTGCTCCGCTCCGTCTCTGCTCTGCCTGCCCATCTGGCAGCCTGCCTTTCAACAGACAGGCCACCCGGGTGTAAGGTGGAGCAGAGCCGTGGGTGCCATGCAGCTAAAAGCACCCACTGTGATGTCACAATTGGGGGGTGGGCTGAGAAGAGTCTGGCTACCATCAGGCCCCAGGCTTGGGCCCAACACAGCTGATTATTTATTTATTTATAAAACAAACAAATAAATAAATAATAAATAGATGTATATACCACCACCCCCCTCCCGTCCAATGGCAGCCCAGGGTGGTGAACAACATAATAAAAGTACAACAATATAAAATACCATACAAAATAAAATAGCAAAAACAACCCCCCCTTTAGATTTCGGGGCTCTCTCAAGCACAAATGTCAAGTTAGATAGCGGTAGGCTTAGCCAGTACCCAATGTCCTGCCATTATCCGTAACAGTATAAACCAAATCAAGGAGTTCTTGAAAGACTGTAGCCAGACGGACATGCTCTACTGTGACATTTATGCTAGCAGGCACTTTCTGCCACGTCCTGGACAGTGCTAAGCAATTACATTTTCTCTCTTCCCCTAGCAAACTGTCTGAGTATTTACTGTATCAAGCTCTGAAGATGTGAATTCCAAATAAATCACCCTTACAACGTTGATCACTACCATCGTGTTCCCTGAAACGCTTCTGAGGTACCACCTTGAAGTCATGAAGCTGCTGGCCTCATGCAGGTGTATGGCAAACAAAAAGGGCACAAAGACGGTGGCATTCAGGACTTTCTTTGACCTAGTAGAGGGACAGCAGCACTGAAAAGAGCAGCGTAGATGCCATGCTGTATTACAGCAGGAAGAATGGGATATTGCAAGATGAGGTGGAGTCATCCTTTTAAACAAAAACAAAAAAAACTGGACACCTGCAAAGAAGATATCCTATATCCAGGGACCCATGTTCACTGCATTTTCCCCATTGACACAAATGGGGAAGATGCAGTGAACATGGTGTAATAGGACATCATAGCACTGACAAAAATGGTGCAGGCGCTATATGTGAACAGAGGATCATGCCCAGGCCAGTGCTAATGGAAGTGTAGGCAATGGTTGAAAAAAAGTACAGTGGTAAATTGGAACCAGCTGTGAAAGCCAAGGAATGCTCGACTTTTTAGCTGAAGAAGCCCTCAGTCAGAGGGGATGGCTGGAGAGTGAGGACATGTTGACATGCTCTCCGGAGGGAAGGGAGAACTAAGCTGCTGGTGGGCAGAACCTAAGCCCACAACCCTTTTTCCTGGGACCCAGAGAGAACCAGAAGGAATGCTATAGGAATCAACTTGATTTCTGGACTGCCAGGTGGGACTTGTCCTTTATTTAGGTTGGAAAGACTATCTAAATGTTGGTGGAACAGACTGGCTGTAGGGGAGGTGGACGCCAGAGGTCAGGTGCTTGGAGTGTTAGTTCCCGAGAATTTACCCCAGGATTGGAGCCAAGGCAAGATTCTGATGTAGCAGCAGCTGTGAGCTAAATTCCCCAAAACACAACAGTAGCAGCCCTCCAGGAGGTTTAACTGCCTGCTTATATCTCTTTATTGTCCTGATGTGATGAGATGTACCCCAGTTAGGCTGCTTTTAAGATCAAGTTTTGACTTCCCATAGTCAAATCTCACACTAATACTACTTGTCACTTTCCCTGTGCATTACTGGCAGAGGGAACTGTGAGCCTTAATTAATTTGAATAGCCCTCTGCGTGCTTCCCATGGAGGGCTCTTTGCAAGAAGAAAGCATTTGCTTTATTAAAAAGCAATAAAGGGTGGGAAGACTCAGATTCAAAATTCTGAACATGCTCTCAGCTTTTTCGTTCCAGACTGAATGACTAACCAGAAGGGGACAGATACTGCTGAAACCTTGCCGGACGAGTGCTCGCTCAAGGCTCCTGACCAAGGTGTTAGGGGACTCTCAAAATAAGTCAATCTCCTTCCAAAAGACAAAAAGGCTTTAGAAACAGCTTCCAAAGTTTTGTGCCATGATTGAAATGGGAACCGGGAGGCCCAATATGAACTTGAATGCCTCCTCAGGCAATCTCTGTTCATCATTATTATACTTGTTGTTATAGTGCTGCTGTTAGCTTGGCTGCTGTCAATCTGCAATGTCACTATACGAACCATGCCCCCTACGTGTTTAGGATTACTTCCAGCAGCCACTTACTGGCTACACACAAACTGTTGGGGTGAGGGGTGTTACTGGTCTTGGGGAGCGACAAACAGCAGTGGTAAGAATAGGGGAAGGTCCTGGGGGCCACCACTTCTGCTACTGCCACCTGGGTGACAGAATCAGCAGGAGCTCCCTGGGAACCCGGCACGCCTGCTAACTGCTCCCCAGAATCCAGGACAGCTCTGCAGCGGCCCTTGGCTGCTCTCCCCACTTGTCACAACAGCTACGTGGTGGGGCTTGTTTTATACAGTTGGTTTGGACATCCCATTGGGCAAGCCAGTAGCCAGTAAGTTAGCTGAAAAATTATTTATTTTATTTATTTCAAAGTATTTATATCCCGCCCTATCCTGACCATGCAGCTCAGGGAAGCTCAAAAATTAATGAAACATCCAGTAGTACTCATCACAATAAAATATAATTTAACACAACCCAAACGTAGTCACTGAAAAACCCCTTTTTAGGGAAGTTTATTGAGCAGGTAGTGGCTCAGCAGTTGCAGGGGCATCTTGACCACGTCGGTTTTCTTGATCCCTCTCAGTCAGGATTTCGTCCGGGTCATGGCATGGACACTGTGCTTGTGGCCTTGGTGGATAATCTGCACCGGGAGATGGACCAGGGCCGTTCAACCCTGTTGGTCCTAGTAGATCTATCGGCTGTCTTTGAAATGGTTGATCACAAGATGTTGGTGGCGTGCCTGCAGGACTGTGCAGGGGTGGGCAGGACTGTTCTTGAATGGTTCCGCTCGTTCCTGACCAGGAGAACCCAACGAGTGGTACTCGGGGAGTGTTTTTCATCATACCAAGACCTCATGTGTGGTGGCCCACAGGGTTTGGTGTTGTCCACCCTCTTGTTCACCGTATATATGCAGCCTCTCGGCAAGGTGATCAGGAGGCTTGGCATATGATGTCACCAATATGCTGACGACACTCAGCTATACTTCTCTTTTTCTGACCCAGAACCCGCAGTCTCCGTGCTTACTCGATGTCCGACGGCTGTGGGGAATTGGATGAGGGCTAATCGACTGAGGCTGAATCACGACAAGATGGAGGTGATGCTGGTGGGGAAGGCGATGGAGTTAATGGCCCCCATCATTGATGGCGTCTGTCCTCCATTGGTTCCCCAGGTACGGAGTCTGGGGGTACTCCTTGATGCACAGCTCCGCCTGGATGCCCAGGTGGAGGCTGTGGCGAGGGATGCCTTTCACCAATTACATCTGGTATGTTGGCTTAGGTCGTACGTTTCGAACTCCGACTTGGCCACCATCATCCATGCTTTCATCACCTCTAGACTAGACTATGGTAACACACTCTATGTGGGGCTACTCATGGTGATGGCCCGGAAGCTGCAGCTGGTGCAGAATGCGACGGCTCATCTCCTGGTGGGACTGGGTCGCCGGGAGCACATTACACCAGTGCTCCGTTCTCTGTACTGGCTGCCGATAATCTTCCGAGCCCAATTCAAGATGTTGGTTTTAACCCGTAAAGCCCTAAATGGTCTGGGCCCTACCTATCTGCGAGACCGCCTCACCCCCCCAGGTACTGGACCAGCCCCTGCAGTCATTGGGGGATGACCTTCTTGTGGTCC
>QEPC01009797.1:5114968-5143559 GCA_003113815.1 Sphenodon punctatus | reverse complement strand
GCCTTCGACCCTTCTCCCTCGCTGCCCCCCATGCCTGGAACTCCCTCCCTGCCCACATCCGCCTTGCCTCCTCCCTCCGCTCCTTCAAATCCCTCCTCAAGACCCACCTTTTCCTAGCTGCCTTTCCCAATGCCTGCTAGTCTTTCCCCATACACTTACTGTCTGCCCTCCTCTGCTGACTGCTGCTACCAACCTCTTTGTAACCAAGCCAAGCATACGCACCAGAGACTTCGCATCTGCTTGAATGTTTGTTTGTCTTCTCCCGTGTCTCTCCCACTGTCCCCTCTCCCTGTCTCCCCCGCTTTGTCTTTTAGATTGTAAGCCACCGGCAGGGACCGTGTCTAATTCTATGTTCTGTACAGCACCAGGTCACACGACTGGTGCTATATAAATGTTTATAATAATAATAATTATAATAGTCAAGTCTTGCTGTAATGAAAGCATGGATGATGGTAGTCAGGTCTGCATCCAAGACATACAGACAGAGCTGATGCAACAGATGTAATTAGCAAAATGCGCCCCTCACCACAGCATCCACCTGGCCATCCAGGCAGAGCTGAGGATCAAGGAGCACACCCAGACTACAGACCTGAGAGGCGAGGGGGGGACACACCCCATCAACGATGGGGGCCTCGACCCCCACGCCTCTGCCCACCAGCATCACCTCCATCTTATTGGGATTCAGTCTCAGACAGCTTGTTCTCAGCCAGTCCCCGACAGCTGCCAGACACTGAATAAGCACTGAGACTGCTAGGCCAGGGTCTGATGAAAATGAGAGAGTTGGGTGTCTTCAGCATATTGACGACACTGAACACCAAACCTTTCACGACCTCGCCCGGCGGCTGCATATACACGTTGAACAGGAGAGGGGACAGAACAGAACCTTGCAGGACTCCACACATGAGATCACAAGGGGATGAACAACATTCCCCTAGCATCACCCGCTGAGTTCTTCCAGCCAGGAAAGAGCAGAACCAGTCAAGAACCCTAAATTAGGGTTTACAATACACATTATGCTGTGTATTTCCAAAGATGGACTTAGAAGTGTCATAGGTGGCAGAGTACCCCTGAATTCCCTCAGAAAGTGATAGAGTACTCTAAAAGAACAGAGCATCCTACCCCAGTATCGCTAAAGACTAGGTGCACTGGGCCCAATTATGGGCAAGACGGGGAATGGGGCACCTCACTAGCCAAAAATAAAATTTAGCACCTGGTTGAACCAGGTGAGTGAGAAAGTGGCCAGGCTGGGGTTTAACTTTGAGGCACTGACTCTATTGGGATATAAGGGCACAAAAGGCCTGGTGTTGCGCAGACTGGCAAACAGTTCTCGCCAAGAAATGAGCTGTTATTGGTGATGGTGGGCCATTGGGGATGGATTTGCAACTGGCTAATGCCACTTGTTCTCCAATGCCTTACATGGATTGTGGATTGGCTCCCCTAAATAGAAGGGTAATTTTTACTGGCAAGATTTAACTGTTTCCCCTCGGCTCTGGTTGAGGGCAGACATGCAAGGAGGCCCTTGGTGGAGCGACTACGCTCCTGTGAGACCCACAGGGTAGAGACTATTAATCATATACTACTGGATTGCCCATTATTTAAGGAGGCGCAAGGGAAATTAATAGCTCCTATAATATGACCTTTTCCCGGTAGAACCAGGGATTTTTATGAAAATCTGCTTCTAGGTGATCACTGTAATAGGGTTACGGAGAATGTGGCTGTGTACTTGAGACATGTGTACTTAAGGAAGCAATCATAACCTAAATGTCTAACGGAGTAGATGTGTAAATTAGTGACTCTGATTAGGCACATTAGAACATAGTAATTTCTTTTTATATTTTATGGAGATGTATTTATCGTATTTTATTTATGGCAAGAATTTTAGTTTTTAATATGTGTATTGTGTCACACTGGGGACTTTGTGTGACCCTGTTTGTTGGTTACTTGCAATGGCATTGTCTATGCAATAAACAATTATTATTAAAATAAAATTCTACACTATGGTAAACCACCCCAACTGCATTAGCAACAGCTTTGACCAATGTACTTGAATATTCAGGCCCAAAAAGAGGGACAAAAGACAGGAACATAAAGCAGGTGCCTCAGACATTTCATTGGTTCTCTTACTTGGATTTAGCTCTCTTACTGGAACTGGTTTCGCTTTAGAATCCCCATTTATAAATGAGTATTCTCTTTCTCTAATTTTGAATTTAGATGTTGGAACTAAGGAACTGGGTAAGACTCTTCAACCTGGCCGCGCCAGTTGAGGGCAACTCAATTCCAGTTTCATAGGTTCTTGGATTCTTTCTTTGTGTAACCAATACCATTATCCTCTTTTCTAAGAACCTTTGATCATTCTTATAGAGTATTAGTCTTCAATCGTTTCCATCATATTCCAGGCCTTTGGGGTGGGGTGTGTGTAGGGTTTTTAGCTCTACCCTACCCTTATTTATTTAATTTATTAGTTATCCTAACCCTGTTTTAAATTGTTTATATTATTATGATTGTCTTATATTTATATTATTGTATTTTTTACTCTTTTAAAATTATTAGCCGCCCCGAGCTGTTTTTACAGGAGGGTCAGGGTATAAATTGATAAAAATAAATAAAAATAAATTCCTTATAACTTGTAGTGATTTAACATTGTATCTCATTGTAGCTTTCACTTATTCAACTATAGCGATTTATTTTATGCATTAGTAAAGATTTTAACTTCAATTTAAGTCAACTTAATTATTTCTGGATCAGGAGAAAGACAGGAGCTGCTTTCACATGAGACGCTGCCTCCTGTGATTTTCTTGTTCTCATGGGCATAAAAATGTGCAATTCATTTTCCGGGCATCCTTCTCACAAGACGTGTCTCTCGCAATTTTTTTCTTTGCACATTTTACGCTGACGTCACTAATTGCGGGATCTACCATTCTCACGAGCGCACATTTTATGCAATTTTCGTCCTCCCGCTTCTGCCCTGCACCTTCTGTCCGACTGTCCTCAGAGCGGGGTTGAAATCCACAAACTAGAAGTGGCTGAAATTAACAAGCCAGCATCAGAACTGGATGAACTTAACAAGCTGGCAGCAGAGCAAGGTGAAATTAACAAGCTGGCTGAAATTAATTAGATGGAACTAACCTTGGCTCCATCCTTCCAGTTTCCACGCCTGCTATCCTGTGATTGTAATACCAACAGGTATTTCCACGTTACTGTAAGCGTAGGATTCTGGAGCCCAGTAATGCACAAGCACTCAAGGCCTAACTCGCAGGACAAACACGGAATAGTGCACTCACATGTGCAGTTAACTTGTGGAAGAAAATTACAATCCTACAATTAGCATCTCATATGAAAGCAGCCGGAAATCCTAGAAACTTTCTGACAGAT
This sequence comes from Sphenodon punctatus, assembly GCA_003113815.1. Classification (NCBI taxonomy): domain Eukaryota; kingdom Metazoa; phylum Chordata; class Lepidosauria; order Sphenodontia; family Sphenodontidae; genus Sphenodon; species Sphenodon punctatus. Next base: position 5,140,187 of record QEPC01009797.1, on the reverse strand, counting down.
CCTTCCTTAGCTGGAGAGCTAAGATAAACATCCAACACAGCATGAAGCAATCGCAACGTTTTAAAATACACAGATGCTCAGCTGAAGTCAAAGGGAATAACCCCACCAAGTTCAGCAGCTCGCATCCCTCAGCTGAGGATCCGATAACTAGCAGTTAGTTAAGAGGATTCTCTGGCTGCCTGAGGGGATCACTACAGAACGTCAGTCAGCAATGTCCATTAGCCACAGCCAGCATGTTTTCAGAGAGTGCTAAGTTGTGCATGGAGCCTGAAAATCATATGTTTACAGTGGCCAAAGACATTCTGGCAGGGCCCAAGCTGTTTTCCTTCTGAGGGAGAGTGGTTTATTAGATTTTCCTTTGAACAATTACAGACAAAAGAGACAGAGAGAAAAAGGCAGAGACTGAGCATAACATAATAAAAGGGAGGAAAACAATGGCTTGGGACAATAGCATTACGTTGGGATGAAGATCCAATTGCAGAGGCCGAGCCAACTGCAGCAGATTACAAGGGACTGGAGATAAAACAAGGAAAAGTAAATAAATGGTCCATGTGAGAGGAAATGTTTAAGAAATGTGGTGCAGATAGGCCTGGGGAAAGTTGCCTGCGAGAGTAAGTTGTTTGGTTGCATAACTAACCCTTGGAAGAATGTTAGTCTTGCCAGGTTACAAACCAAAAGGATGCTTAGGAAGTTGTCCTATTGTATCCTTTAATATTTATCTTTGCAACCGCACTCTCTCTACAGATGACAGGAGCAGGTAAGGTAAGTGGATGGCACAGTCAGTGGATAGAATTTTGGAAAGGAGTGGGGGGAGAATCTGCATGTGTGTAAATGCCTCAGTTGGCCCCCACCCTCCTGTCGTTTCGACGTTTGTGTAAGACCTGGCTGTTTTGCCAGGCCTTTGGCGAGGCGGTGGGGGGGTGGGGGAGTTGGGAGGGAGGGTAAGTTTTTATGACTTATTTTAAAATGTGTAGACTTATTTTAAAATCTTTTATTGTTGAATTTTTTGTGCACGTGTTGTTTGCCGCCCCGAACTGCCTTTGGGGAGGAGGGGCAGGATATACGTTTTAAATGAATGAATGAATGAATGACTGTACAGTAAATTGGGGAACCACTAACAAGTGACAGACATTTTTTTTTAGTTTGTGGGAAGCAGTGAATACTTTGTGCATTGGGTAATATCTGTTCCTCATTGTGAATTCCAACTTCTCTCCAAGTCCCAAACGCAGCCTCCAGCTAAATCTTCAACAGCCAGTGCCCCATGAAAGACAACAAAATATTCATTTTTATAATTAAACAACCTGGCATCCTCCTCTACCAGAACCCTCACCCCCCGACTCCTCTGCTCCCTCAACTGTCCTTGCCCCTTCTCTCATGCTGCCCCCCATACTACTACTTATTTCTATAGCGCTACTAGTTGCATGCAGTGTCCCCATATGCCTGGTACTAAATTCATACACTCCCGACCTTCAAATCCCTCTTTAAAATCTACCTCTTCCATCAATTTTTCCCTTTCTTCTCAACCCCACAGATTTCTTATTTAGGATGGTCTAGCCTCAGAATCCCCCTCACTTCCCCTGTAACTAAACCAAGTGCAAGCACCTGCACCTTCATACACGTATCCCTGTCTCTCCCTATGTGCCTTCCCCCACTACATCCATCCCCCTCCTCTTTCTCTAGTCTAGAGTGTAAGCTCCTTGGGGCAGGGACCTGTCCCTTAAACACCAGGCACATTGCTCACAATAATAACGTCACAGATTCAGCAGTCTGATTATGTGCTTGAGGGAAAAGGAGGAACTAAAGGGGATTTCAAGAGTGGACATCAGGGAAACATTTACAGAAGAAGGGTTACAGATAAAAACACTTCTCAGTGACTGTCAGGCTCCCTGATCTTAACTGTATATAGGGTTACCATCACCTTCTGCAATTTGACCCCAGGATTTAAAATTTTTGTGGCCATAGACACTTATGAGGCTGCTGCCCCCTGAAGCCAGCCACACACACACACACACACCAGTCTCACACACACCAAAGCCATGTCAGGCTCCCCCCTTGAGAGAAAAATAAATAAAAAATAAAATTAAATAGAAAAATAATTAAAACATCCTACCCACCCAAAGTGGAGGGCATCCTCAGCTGCTGCACAGAAACCCAGTCTGAAACCCCTGATACCACCCCCGGTCCCTTGCTGGCTGGGCTGGGGTCTGAGGGCAGAGCAGGCTGGGGAGTGAGTGGGCTAGGTGGTCTGCAGTGTGGTGCCTGGGCACGCCTCAGGCATGCGCACACTGGCCACCGCCATATTTGCTCTCTGCACATGCACAGACAACAAATGTGGCAGGGACTGGTGTTCACATGCCTGCAGCACGCACAGAGAAGCTGGCCACCACAACCACTTGCACACCTGAGCCAATCCCAGCAGCCGGCGGTGCAGACTTTGGGGCGGGGGGGGGGGGGGGGGCAACCACAGCCGCAATATCTGCTCAACTGTGTGCAGGCGGCAGGTGGTTGTGATGGCAGCGAGGGCTGGGGGGGGGGGGGGTTTGCCACCCCTCCAAATCCGCCGCCCTAGGCAACAGCCTAGGCTGCCTGCCCCTAAATCCAGCCGTTTGACCCACAGCCTCCATAGGGCAAAATGGGAGCGTAGGGTCAAACTGCAAACGGTGGCACCCCTAACTGTACACTGTATGCATCAACGACAAGCAGCCATCATGCCCTTTGAAAAGGCGGATAGTGCTTTCGCCTTTACGGCCTTTTTGCCCTATGCAAAAGAATTCTTCATTGACCTTCTAGCTCTCCCATGGCGCTGAAGATGCACTTTAGCCCCGTGTGAAAACTGCAAAGAAGTCATTTTGAACAGGACCTCATTACAGAGTTAAAATACATAAGTGCCATAGGGCTACTGTAAGTGCGAGAGCCTGCATTTTCTCCACAAGAGGATTAAGTTTAAAAACAGGCTCTAGGGCAAAATTCCAGTTTGAAGTTTCTGCATTAGAGAAACCAGAATGGAGCTGAAGGTAGAAATAAGAGGCATGTCTGCCTAGCAAGGGTTAAACCAAAGTCAGTGGAAAAATAAATGCTGAACAGATACAAGAGCAGAGGAGGAAAGAGCAAGAGATGGTGTCAAGTGACCCACTTAAGAAAATTATGCCCCAAAACCAAAATGGCCTGTGCATTTCCAGGAGATTATTGTACTTCATCTGAAGCATACACTCATCACCTAGAAATGCTCTTTCATGTTCTTTTAGTTAATTATCCCCTTTTTGCACTTTCCTTACTACCAAGAATAAACATACTGACAGGAAATGTAAAGCATGTTCTGTATATTGTCATGGTCAGCAACTGCTCTGCCACAGAATCAATGGTTTCTCTCCATTAAATTTCTCTGAGGGAATTACCTACCAGCCATGTCCCCGACTCTGATCTACCTTTCCTTCTGGAGAAAGGAATGTCATGTTGAGCTGTCAAAAGAAGCTATTAGACAGATCTCCCAAACAGGGTTGCGACGCCAAGGGAGATCACCCCATTTGCTGGAAGGGTTACCATCCCAATTGATATTTTGGGTGCAAGGATAGAGAATCCTGAAGATCCTGTACTCGGGTCAGCAAGCTCCTAGCCACTATGCTACACGAGGAATGTACTGGCTATTAGCATTAGGCCTAACAAGGCCAAAATCCTCTGAACCCCACCCCTGGAATCTCCAATTGGCTGGCTTTTGTTCCAGTCCTGATTGGCCAGGGCTACTCCATAAGGCTGGGTCAGGAAGCTATCTGCACAATTTTTGACCTGTTCATTAACCCAGATCTTGGTCCCATATTCCAAGTTCCTGAAGTCCTGTCGTGGTCTTGTCCTTCTCTTGTTCCAGCCTTGCTACTTGCCTTCCAGCCCTCGTCCCTCATCCTGGCCCCCTGCCCTGCTGTATTGGCTTATCTGGTTGTGACGCCGGCTCTGTTTCCTGGATCATGACTCCAGTTTTCACCCACTAGCTCACAACCCGTTATTGGATGCCATGACTACTGACTCAACTTGCTTTACTGGCTTTGATTCTTGCTCAACCCCTGGCTTCAAACAGACCTGACTCCTGATTGCCTGGCTATCAACTCAGTCCCTCCGACTCCTGGTTTTGGCCTTCTGAAGTCTTGCCTTGGTTCCAGCCATCAGACTTGTCTTGGTCTGGGTCAAAGGCAAGGAGTCATACCATTAAAAGTTTAGGATTCGGTTCCAATTCAGGTTCATCAGTATTTCCTAACTCTCCAGTTCTGTTCCTGTTCAGACATCCAGAGTCCACCCAAACACAGAAAGTAAAGAAAGATAATGAATTTAAGTGATTTTATTTTGTTGCCATGTCATGATGGGAAAGAGCCAGACTTGAGTTAATTTTCTGCCTCCCAACTCTAGTAATTTGTCCATCTGGCTTCTAGCTATGCCAGTAACAATGATTTCAAGGAAAGAGAGCAAGCTTGGTTTTGTCTTTTGGAAAATCAAAGTGAGGGGCAATATGAATCTGGGTCCCATTGAAATCAGATCGCCAACACTTGGATAATTCTTTCAATTAAGAACATAAGTAGTGTCATAATGGGTCAGACCAACGGTCCGTCAAGCCCAGTACCTGTCTCTGACAGTGGCCAATCTCAATCACCTGGAAGCACCACCCAACAGGTCACAACGGGGTAATTCATTCTCTGTTGTTCAGTCCCAGCTCCCGACAGTAAAAGGTTACATTCCCCAACCTACATTCCCCAGCCTACCTGGCTAATAGCTGCTAATGGACCTATACTACAGAAACTTGTCCAAACTTTTCTTAAACCCAGCTGGCCTTGACCACTTTATCTGGCAACAAATTCCACATCTTAATTGTGCATTGAGTGAAAAAATGCTTTATTTGTTTTAAATCTGCTACCGTTTAATGGAGTGTCCCCTAGTTCTAATGCTATTTGAAAGGGTAAATAACCATTACTTATTAACTTGTTCCACACCACTCCTGATTTTATAAACTTCTGTCATATCCCCTTTCAGTTGTCTCGTCTCCCAAGCTGAAGAACCCCAACCTATCAAGCCTCTCTTCATAGGGGAACCGCTCAATACCTCTTATTTTTGTTGCCTCTCTCTAACTTTTCTGTTTCTACTATATCTTTTTTGAGAACTTTGGACTCCTAAACCAACCTTTAATATCCAGGTGTAACCAACAGTCTCTGCAGCTTCAAGCAGGCAACTGAGGATCTGCATTGATCCAAAGGGGTCTTATAATGAAAACAAAGCACCATCTGATTGAACCTGTAGTATCTGCAATCTGGCCAACATGGTGCATCCTTCAGATAATCCTTTGTTCAGATTACCCAAATCTGAATGCTTCTGTTGTATGTGTTCTGACCCATTGCTCTTAACTGGTTTCACGTATGACAGCGTTAGGCAATTCCTTTTTATATCTTCACTCAGTATTATTTTACAGTGGGAATTTGTAACTATTTGGGCTGTAAAGCGTTTACAGTGGAAAGACCCACAGGTTTGGAGAGATGGACTCAGAAGTATTGGCTGAAATGGATCAGCCCTTTCTTACCTATGGTGATTCTCTGTGGTTTTGGAACGGTCCATGGAGATCCAATGTGGATTTTTAACCATGCCAGATCTCCGTGCATCATTCTGATTGATGTTCGGGAGCCAGAATAGCAGCATGGTGTCATTTTGCCCATGCACAAAACAATCTTTTGAGTATTGTGCATGACCAAGATGGTGCAATCCTGATGCTCTGGCTCCCCAACGTAAGGGAAATGCCATTTTGTGCATGCGTAGTGCTTAAAAAACCTGTTTTAAGCATGTGCAAAATGGCACAGTACCGCTGTTTGGAAGCCAGAAAAGCCAATCTGGATCTCCAACAAAATGGGGAATGAATCATGGCGGGTCACCCTGAAGATCTGTTTCCACTCCACAAAGTTTTTCTATGACAGCTAAGGTCTGAACCAAATACCCCATGGAAGCATGACATTGTCCTCATGAACTGCAGACACTGACCATGTATCCACTGCAGTGGGACAGTAGATGTGCAAAGCTAAGGTCAACAACTTAAAGCTTACTGGGCTCGCTTGTTTGTCCACAAAACAAAATACATAATCCCCACACACCTCTGTTCAACTACAAAAGGTTGTTCCTTTTTGTATCCAAACAAAAGAGACGAAATGTAATGTAAAGCATATCACTGCCTGAGGTGCCATGCTTTATTTATTAGTGGGCACCGAGCCAGATGGTTACAAAGGAATATTTTTAAAAACAAAGAATTATCTTGAGTTACAAGAACCTCTTCGGCTGACAATTCATCTTTTAGAGCAATAAAAGAACAGCAGTTGCTAAACTAAGATCTTCATCAAAAGAAGATAGTCTCCTCTTATCATTCACTTGGTCTGCAATTGATCAACACATTCCCGCCCCTCCCCCCCTGCCATCTTCCGGGTCATGTGAGAGAAAATGGTAAGTCTATGGATTTCCAGTAGGGCGTACTATATATTTCCTGTGGTGTTTTCTATTGCACTTAACATACCCCAACTCGATGATGTGTCTGGAGGTTAGATAAGAGGAGAAGCCGGGGCCACTGGTCCTTCCACTTTCAGTGACACAATGCATGACATATTGTTGAACCTCTTCCAGTCTCTGCTTCCTCCAAGCAATACAACCAACACCAATTACAGCCAGAGCACCTCCATCAACACCAATCCGATAGATGATGGAATTCGTTTGGCACATCGCACCAACCTGAACCATCATTGCCCAAATTGACTGGGCCACGGCAGCTTGTGCATGTCTTTCTTTGAAACCCTGGTGTAACATCCTTTCCGATATCTGAGAAATAACATGTCACACTATAATGGCACATAAATATTAGACAGACAGACAGACAGACGACACTACAGGGAGGGCAGGTAAAGTTCCCAAAGCCAAGAGCCACATACCCTAATCTTCAAGTGGCTGAGAACCACAAGACACATGCATGCAGGCATGTGCACACAAACCTCTCCTACTTTGTGACTGGCTGGTAGATTGATGCTCTGTAGCCCTGGGTACTGGGATTCTGAGCAGCAGCTGCAGTTCAGATGCCGAGACTCAGGTGTAATGAAATAAAATACAGGACCATTAAAAGCAGTTCAAGGATCAAGACCATACCTGGCCAAAAGCCACACTTGAACTGCACAAGTCACATGTGGCTCCCAATTTATGGTTTTCCTACCCTACTATAGCTGATCTGATAAATAAGTAGTGGATAAGACACCAAGAAATGCGCTATTGGTTGATGTTCTGGTCCCTTCAGAAGGCAACTTGCAGGAGACCATTGCATAGAAATTGTGGAAATATCAGGACCTGGCAAGCAAGGAAGTCTGGCACCTGAAAAAGGTAACCGTACCGCCAATTGTGGTGATCAGCAAATGGATTAATACCAACAACAACAACTATGAAAGGTCTTGAAGAATATTAGGGAGAAGATCCTTGATCTGATCCAGAAGGGTTACTCTCTCCTAGACAGCCTGATCAGTGTGAAAGTTCTGTGCTCCTATAGCCACCATTTTTGGTCTGGCCCAAGGGGCAACCAGCTGTTGTTAAAGGACCAGTGGTATGCTGTGAATAATGAGGATGGTAATAACAACAACACTTCTTTGAGATGTTGTCGTCATCATCGGTGGAAGGTTTTTTTATGCTATGCAGCTCACCACAATCAAAATCTCAATGGACAGCAGATCTGTTATACCCAGTGATATTTATTTTATTTATTTTTATTTATTTTACAGATTTGTATCCCGCCCCCTCCTGCAATGCAGCTCGGGGCGGCTCACAACAATAATAAAACATTAAAATTCAATTAAAAAATATAAATATAAAATACATCATATAAAACATGGCTAGCAAGACAAATAAATAAATGGGTGGGGGATTAAAAACATCCCTCCCCACCCTCCCTCCCAAAGGCCTGGGCAAACAGCCAGGTCTTACAGTTCCGCCGAAATGTTAAAAGGCTTGGGGCCAGGCTTGATTTGATAGAGCTTTACAAATATTTATATACTGTAACAACTCTGAGGCCACATAAATTTCACCATCATCAAATACTTTACACAACAATAGTCCTCCTGATCCTTAACACTCTCCAGAAAAACTAGGAAGCTAAAATCCTACTACTCTTTAGTTATGAAAGAACCTCACATTGCTGATATAGTAGACTAGCTTATATATTGCTGAGACACAGTCATCTTAGTATCCTTCCTAATAAAACCAACTCTGAAGGGCATGGTCCCTCATTAATAGTATAAAACTAAAACTTAAGAGAAATGCTAATGCCATTAACTGCACCTCCCGCTAAAATTAAGGCCTCTGAAAAATCCTTCTCACTCATGCAGAGAAAAGAACGGCAACCACACACTTTGATTATTTGTAAGAGGTCTAATGGTTTCCAACCTCTTCAGTTCTCCTCCAGTTCCACTTAGCTACTCAAATTAATGGCACAATTTAAAAGTCATACCACCCGGCCGTCGCACCTTTACGCTTAGCAAACCCATCCTAGAATATTCCCTAGACTGCCACCGTGCCTCAGATGACATTTGTACCTCATCGTATAGAAGAAAAAATAAGTCCTTCATGGATGAAGACAACTCCCTCAAAGTGGGATGTGGAGAGAGTGCCATGTTCTAGATAAAACCACGGTAAGGGTGGGAAACCGCGTGCCCAATAGTTACACGCAGCCCACAGCTAGTTTTTATTGGGCCCCTTTCCAGTTCCTGGATCTAGTTCCTATCCCCAAGAATTGAAAGACTGAGCTTGGGATAAGGGGAGTAGCGATGAAAGCATGCGCACAGGAAGGAGAGGGAATCGTTCCGCAGCAGAGATCCTCCTCTTCCGGAGCAGTGCACACCCTTTAAGCACCGCCATCTCCAACTTATATGCAGCCCTCAGAGGTTGCACTAATTTTCCAAATGACCCCGGGGGTTGGGGGGGAGAAAGGTTCCACACCCCACACTCTAGTCATGTTCTTCCTAGGCTTCTATCTACCTGACTCAGAGTACAGGGCCAGCGCTGTTCATAAAAAGCTACCCCTCGGGTCCTGCTCTTTATCCAAAGTCTAGACCTGCAGTCATTGAAGTAAACAGCAAAATTCCCTTCCGAGACATATATATGGATTCTCTGCCCAGAGAAGGCGTCCACCCAGAGGCTCATACATGAAAGCTCATCATTTTCAGCTCCTACAGAAAACACAAGCAGCACTGACCATGTTCAGGGCTTGAGCCAAATTTAAGGCAACAGCATTGGAGGGTGAGGCAGCACCAAGAGGGGATGTGGGGAAAGGAAGGATAAAACTGAGGACAATATAACTGTGTAGTTGTTTTTGGTGACCAGCTTGTGTATCCTGTTTCTCCACTGAAGACTGATTAATATTATAGACAAAATAATAATAGAAATATGACTATTACTCAACATGAGACTGTGGGTGAAAACAGACACGCACCTTAATTCCGCTTTAACATTTCTTATGCATGTTTCAGGGCTGCATAGCGCACCAATAGAGCCCTGCAACATGCATAAGAAATGTTAAAGTGGTGTTACATGCATGTCTGTTTTCACCCTATGGATCCTCATTATAGCAGGGGACAGAAAGGACACGTCTCTCACAAATTCCTCCTCCTCCCCCCCCAATTCCAGGGATACGGAGGTGGGGCTTGTGTGGCTCAGCATCCTCCACGTTTTAGCCCAAAGTTACATCCACAGTTACAAATTAGTGGCTTGCAGCCTATAGGAGAGATGAGACCAAAGCAAAGAAGCTGCAGACCAGATGCTGGTATGTTTGAATTTTAGCAATTCAACCCTTCTTGGGTAAACACTACAGTAACTTTCAATCTAAAGTTTAAAAAGGACAATGCCATCAAATAGACACCCTCGGGGGTGGGGGGAGTTCAAATCCCTGCCCACAGAATGGCAAAAGAGCATTAAAAAGTGGGGCCACATCTAAGATTGCAAAGGTGTTAAAACGGAAAACCACAGGATGACTCAGTCACATTTTCCATGCAGCTAGAGACCCTTTCTTGAACCTCTCAGGTTGGCATCCACAAATTCTTCAAGCTATCAAAACAAACAAATGGTGGGACCTGAGCTTGATTTCTTGTATGAGCTTTCAAATAAATAAATAAAATCCACTGGAGATGAAGCCATCGCTTGTTTGTTTGTGTTGTTGCATTCCGAGTCCAAGTGAGCAGCACTAAGTAGTAGTTATGCAACTCCTTTACTCATATGAAAATCAAAAAGCCACAGAATGAGTCAGTGTTTGAGTACATTTGGTAAATGTACCAATTTTTCTATTGCTTTTCCTAAGCAGAAAACTCTCAGCAAAAATAAAGGTCGTGCAATCATCCTCACAGCCTCTATGATATTGTGAACAGACTGTAAATTCTTCAAAAGATGGATTATCAATTATGGCTGTGTGCATTCAGCTTGGGATAAGAGCTGGATAGAGATGAAATGGAGGTATTTGAAGGTTTGGATAGAAAACTCAAATACTGCCCTGTAAAACCTTATTTTGGGGTGCATCTCTCTCAATGAGCTTGTTTCCTTGATTTCTCACTATACTACCCCTGCCTGTGCTTTGCAGCCTTTTCCAGTTCAACACTCTGAGATGACCAAGTAGGAGTTGGCCCTTCGTTGTTTTTTTTAAAAGAAGTTGACAGAGGGCATTTTCACACAAAACACTCTCCGCTCACTACCCACCCATCACCCACGCACTATACATGCTGCAGGGCTGCATGTACGGGGGGGGGGGCAGGCAGAGAGTGTCTTGTGTGAAAAATGCCCAGAGAGAAGACACGAGAGTACAGGTAAGACTCGAACCCCGGACCCATGGCAGGGTAGATATGAAGCTTAGTGACATAGCCACATTGCTACTGCAGGCACAGCAGCCTTATAAACAACTATCTTGCTTACTGGTCGATATGTAAAATCCTTCTTCTAGGGTCTAATTTAAGAGCAGCAGTCAGCCTTTTCTTCCTCTGATAGAACTATAAAAAAGTCACTGATAGGTCACGGTTTCAAATCTGGATCCTGTAAAAGGCTAATGGGACAATTTCCTTCATGCTTACGTTTTCTTTTTTTAAAACCTCACTGTTAGGCGATGAACTACTGCCTAACCATGGACTGTGAAAAAATTCACACAGAATCTTATCTATCAGAGAATCTACACAAGAGAAGAAATGTTTGGGTGCGTGGAATACTTTACTGTCAAAGGAAGGGCTGTATGTATCGTACAGTTCACTTGGCACAGGGGTGCGACAGGCAAGTAATTGGAAAAAGGTACCGTGGGAGAGCTTTGAAATAAAGACTAGAACAACAAGGGTTCAAGTCTGGCTTAAGCAAGAGGTTACTTTATGGATGTGAGTTTTAAGAATTTTTAAAAAGGAGGGAGGGGTCAGTCCAGCCTCAAAATTAGGCAATGGGTCATTTAAATAAGCACAAATGTACATAAATTCACATACGCAAATTTTATGCAACAGATATCCTACACCATCCTGCATTTACTTTTTACTTTTTTTAATTTTATAACATTTTTTATTTTTTTTCCTTTAACAAGTTAACACTTTTTTTTTTCATTACATTTGTTTCTTTCTGGTTCTTAAACCTATTTTGAGTGACATTTTCCCTCACTTCAGAGGTAGATTCAGGTGGCAGTTGGATGGCTTGGCTGACACTCTTCAAACACATACCTTTTTTGAAACGTGTGTCAGTGGGAAGAACACCAGTAAAAACTCAGAGCAAGGAGAAGAGGGGAAGAGAGGGGTGGGGAGAGAAAAAGATGGCAAGTGAAGGGATGGGGGAAGAGTGGGGAGAAAGTGGTGCAAATCTCTGAATGAGTGAGCATTTGTCATTTTCCAAATGCTAATCACTTGTGGTGGGAGGGTGATGGGAAGAAGGCAAGCTTTCAGGACTGGGTGATTCAATTTGTTTAGGGAGGGGTATTTGTTGCTGTTTGTTTGGGGGAGTTCCTTTTTGTTGTTGTTGTAGTATTGTATAAAAGGCTGAACTCTCGGTTGTGAAAACATTCTGGCCTGGCCCTGGATGGAAGAGAGCAGGCTAGGCTAGGCAGGGACGAACTTGTTGCAGACACTCTCACTGATTGATTCACTGATGCTTTCCTTTCTCCCCCCACCCCCACCCCCCGGCTTTTCATTGTACAGCTTCTAAGACGTCACTGCAGCAGAGGCAGTGTCCAGATTAACCAGCAGATGTATGCACACTTATCCAATATTTATAATTGCACACTTCGAACACACCCATGAGATATATACGCAAGAATTGGTATGGATTGATCCTTTTAATATAGCCAACATGAACGGTTTCAAAAGCACATTTTAAACTTTCACATGCCCCATGTGGAATTTTGTCCATCCAAAAGTGTGCACGCCCAAACTTCAGGTAAACTCTGAAGATGCGAATTAGTTCAATGTCAAGTAGCAGCTGGGTGTGCAAGTTTTGGAAGTAGACCAAGGGCCCTCTAAAATGTAATGCATCTTGCTTACATTTAGAAGAACTCCCAAGGGACTTATTTAGGAGAAGTACCGGGTTGTACTTCTGCAAGTTAATATCCTAGATTCTTTTACAGCGGTTCATCTTGCTTTACACCTGGTTCCAATTTCTCCAGTGCTCTGTCACAGGACTTTGCCACGGACACGTGAATTCACGTGTATAAACTTTGCTATCACTCATCATCAGTGTGGAACACAGGTTTTGCCAGTAACTATTCATCCTGTTAGAAGTATTGCTTTAAAAAGAAAAACACTTCCCTTTCGTGTCGTAGACCGTTATTTTGAGACAGAAAAATACTCTCCAACCCAAATCTGGTGACCACTTAAGAAAGCTAATGTGTAGCCAAGCTTGGGTGTTACAAAGTTAGCCCTCGCAACTCTGAATTCTCTGAAGTCACAGAAACTGTTATTTTTTGTCTTTCTTTCTATTCTACCTGGGGCAGAGGTGGGGAACCTCAAGCCCAGGGGTCAAATGTAGCCCATGGATAGCTTTTATTTGGCCTCTTTCCAAGTTCCATGATCTGGCCCCTGGATCCAGTTCGTACCCCCAGGAACTGAAAGACTGAGCTCAGGGTAAGGGAGCAGAGATCATACACACTAGGATGTGGTGGGGCGTGGGACAGGTCCATGGCACAGGTCCAATGATCTCGACCCTCCACTTCCTAAGCGCACCCTAGCAACCCTGGCCCAAACCTCTAGGTGGCGCACAGAGCTTGCACTAACTTTCAAAGGGGACCCTGGAAAGGAAAAGGCTCCCCCATCCCTGAGCTAGGGGGCTGGGGTCCAAACCAGGCTGAAACATCTAGGTGCTCCACCTCTCGCAACAGAAACATTTAATAAATTTGTAGTAACGACCTCTGAAAAACATGCTCCAAGGGTTACTCTTAATAGGCAAAGTATTAAGCAGAACTTACTTTAAAATTGTAAACCACCCTGCAACAGTTGAAATTCTAGCCCCAAGTCTGAATGGGCAGTTTCAGAGAGAGTCCCGTGCATACAAAAGGAAGTCAGCAGCCTTTGGCCTTCTGTCAGAAGCCCTTCTTTATCCAGCTCCCCTTCTCTATTCAGCTGGGATATCCATCAAATAGCACACACCTAGCGTAGGGCCAAAATAACCGACGTGGAGGACCTGACATGTTCATTGTTCAACAATTGTCTTGCTGTTCTGAGGCCTGGCAAAATTCTGCTCGGACTAACATCCAGGCAATTCCGCTGCGCTGCACCAACTACAATCCAGCCCAGAATTTGGCCTTCTGTACGCCTGGAGCAAGTCCCTGCAGCAGACAGGCCTGAGTGTGGGGAGCAGCACTGAGCCACACCTAGCCCCCAATCCTAATGGGCTCCAATTAACCAGGGGACGGCAGAAGCCTTTATAAAGCCAAGCTTTAGGCTCGGCTGCAGAGACCACCAAGGAGGTGCTGGCCAGACGTTCAGGGCCTGGGAGCCGCGAGACAGGAGGTTTACCTCAGGAAAGGGAATTCCCAAAGAGAGGCCCACATGAGGGGGAGAAGGGCTAGGGTGGTGGTGGTGGTGGTATCAATCATTTAAATGGCACTTTCAATCTTCAAGTTACTTTACAATCCTTATCTTGTTTCTCATAAAATCATAGGGTTGGAAGGGACCTCAAGGGCTATCTAGCCCAGCCCCCTGCTCCATGGCCAGAGATCCCAGTCTACAGCAGACCATGATTGTTCAGCCAGGTTTTGAAAGCCTCCAAGGAAAGGGATTCCACGATTCCCTAGGCATCTCATTCCATTGCCCAACTACTCTTACAGTTAGGAAGTGTCTAACCGAAATCTACATGGCTGCCATTTAAGCCTATTCCCGCTGGTTCTATCTTCTGGGACAGTGGTGAGCCATCTTTTTCTGTGGCATCCTTTTAAATATTTAAAAACAACCCTGTGCTTTAGATCATGGTAATGCTTATTTTACAGATCGGGAACTGAAGATTGTGAACCTGGTCAAGGACACCCAGTGAGTAATTGGCTAACCTTGGATTTGAACCAGGATCTCCCAGGTCCAAGTCCAACGCCTTATACACTAGACTATGGAGTTGGCAGTGACAGACCTGTAAATAAATAACCATCACAAATGGAGCAACCTGATCCCCTGCAGCTGCTTGGGAAAGAGGTAGGAAAGTGGTGCTGGCCCTGTAAGGGTTTACCTTGAGCAGACGCCCTCCCTACCCCGTCATCTATCTCCTCTACAGCAATCTCCTCCCTCACAACAGATTACTAGTCTGATAGACACAGACAGCTCACTGGACAGAGATCAAGAAGGCGCTACGCAGTCGGCTGCCCGCGCAACTGGAATTCACACTCCAATGAGCCGTTTGTCTGGAAGAAAACATGGAGGGGGTCAAGGCCCCAGACCACCTGGGCCCTGACCCCACAAGCAGAGGAAATGGATCACATGGAAACGCCCATCCGATTCTAACTTCGGGATCCCACTCCATGCTCCAAAGCAAAATGGAAAAACCTCAAGGTTCGGGCCAATCTATCACTCACCATACAGATGTCGTTAAGGCCAATAGCATAACTGGGTTTAAAAGAAAGATTGGATTAGCCAAAGAAACATCCATAAATGGTTATTTATCTAGTTGGTTGAAGACCTAACCAATGGTTGTCACGAGAGGGGAGTGAATAGCAGAGAATAGCTCACTCCTTAGGAACTGTTGGGTATTTCTCTGAAGCAAGCAAGGTGACCACTGGCAAAGAGAGTGGGTGATGGGCTGGATGGACCATTGGTCTGACCCACTATGGCCGTTTTTATGGGAAGGGGTTGCTACCTATGTATATTTTTCCAGGCCACTTATGAAAAATACATATTGCAGGGCCTGAACTGGCACCCATGCAGGCCCTGCAACATGTGAACCCATTCAGGCCCTGCAACATGTATTTTTCATAAGTGGCCTGGGAAAATAGACATAGGTGGCAACCAGCACTTGCAGTTAGGTTATTCCCTTGCTGGTGACCCTCCTTAAATATCTATTTTCATACCCCTAGATGCAGTCTGTGTCCAAGTAGCTGTCTGGTCTTCTCTCACATCTTAGCAGAATGAATGCTCCCAGTACTTCCACTGGAAGAGGATTAGAAAGCCTGATTCAATTCATTGCCAGGTCTGAGTTAATGCCCGACATGTACTTACTTTCACATTAGATTTATCAGGCTGGACTGGCCAGGTGTGGCAGAAATCGGTTTGCTAACATTATTATGGAGCTACGCCCTGGGTCTCAGTCAGTCAATTGAAATCAGCACAAAGAAGCATCAGCTAACACAGAAGGACCACTGTCTCAGGCTGGACTTTTCTGATAACTGGGGAGGAATCGCTAATGGGTGCACTGTTCTCAGACGCGACAATAGCCTGCATTTCCATGCTTTGACCCGCATGGAAATGCGGGTTACCATCATGTCAGAAACTGCCACCCGATGTAGTCTGGGCCGTTCCCTGGGCGGTGCTGGTGCACCGCCCAGGCTGTGACTCAGAGACATCCCCAGGCTAAGCGCCAACACTGTCCAGGGAAAGGCTGCCAACCGGGTGGAAAGCATGCTGTTCCATACAAACGGCCACTTTACTTACCCCGGTTGGGGTCCCCACCAGTTCCGGGCAGTCACTGGCCACCACGTCTGCCTGTCAGCCAAGGAGCCACTATCCGTGCATCTCCCTGCCCCTGCAACCATCATGTTTGTTGGACAGCCAGGCCAGCTCCCAGCCGAAGTGACCACTCCCAGCACCACCCAGGTAAGTCCATGGCAGCAGCAAGAGCTATCACATTTGCTTTCACCCAATGAAGAGGCCAGAGTGAGCAGAAGGTAATTATATTCACTACATGAACTAATTTTATGGCCTTAAAAACTGGAGAGGATTATGAAGGGAAATCCACCCACCTCCATCACTTGGAGCATTTGAAACTCGATTGGGCAAAGCACTAGGAAACATTATGAGATAAAGGTAGGGTTGCCCATAGGGCTGACACTTCTACGAGTCTCACTTTTCTCGACAAGAATCAGGTTTCTCAGCTCGTTCTTGCAAGTGAGAACGAGCCAAAAATTGCCCTGATTCTCACCAGGGGAGGTGGCCACCTCACAGCAAACAAAAACTAAAAACACTGTGCATGCACCAAACGGCCACCGGGCCCATTCTGTGCAGCCATGCATGACCCTTTTCCAAAATGGCACTTTTTGGGAAAAAGGTTTAACGTTTTTTGATTCTCACAAGAATCAGGAATGATTCAGTCCCTGTCCACAGCCACCTTGCCCCCTGCCTTGCTGCCCCCCTGGCATGGGGGGCAGCAAGGGAGAAGGGACGAAGGCGGTTAGGGAAGCAGGGGAGATGAGGGAGGGGGCAGAGGAGGAGCGGAGAGTGCGTGCAGAAGTGTGTAAGGAAACTAGGGCGGAGAGGTAAGGGGGAGCCAGGTTGTGAAGGGATTTATAAGTGAATACCAGGAGTTTGTGAACAATGCGTTGGGGAAGGGGGAGCCAGTGAAGCAAGGAGAGGAGAGGCTGTACGTGATCGAAGCGACGGGTCGAGTGGATGACCCTAGCAGCGGAGTTCTGGATGGAGATAAGGGGGGACAGATGAGAGCGGGGGAGGCCAGTAAGGAGGCGGTTGCAGTAGTCAAGGCGAGAGATGACCATGGCGTGAACAAGGGTTTTGGCTGAGGAGACAGAGAGAAAGGGGCAAATCCTAGCAATGTTATGGAAGGCGAAGCGACAAGACTTGGCAACAGAGTCAATGTAAGGTTTAAAGGAAAGGTGAGAATCGAAGACGAAGCCCAAGTTACGGGCTTGGGGAACGGGACGGATAGTGACCCCATCAATAAGGATGGACAGGGAGGAGGGAGAGGAAGGGTAAGGAGGAAAGATAAGGAGTTCAGTCTTAGCCATGTTGAGCTTGAGCTGACGTTGGGACATCCAGGCGAAGATAGAGAGACAGTTGATAAGGCAAGCTTGGACAGAGCTGATGTAGCCTCATCTCCTGCAGGGCATCATGATGTCACAATACTTTGCAGGGGGTGAGACCATCCAGACGGGGACAGGGCAAAGTGACCGTCACTCTCCCTGAAGTAACCCTCCTGTCCTTGCACAGCATCATGATCTCACGCCACAGGGGGTGTGGCCACGTCGGAAATGGGGCATGAAAGTTCCTATGGCCCACCCTGTTTCATGATGTTTCTGCCCCCTGCCATCCCTGGAAGCCCAGATTTTCGGGGTTAGACAGAGGCCCCTCTCACTGACCCAGAGAAATTGGGGCTTCCCTCAGAGCCCAGAGATTCTGGGTCAAAACCTGGGTGAAACTCAGAGGTGGCACGCCTAGGTCTAGCACAGCACCAGTTAAAGATGTGGGTGGAGTCAGGCCCTCTCTAATCCATGATAAAATAGGAGTGATCATCTACATGACTGATGTTATCAATAAGCTATTTTGCACACACTGGCTTTAACCTAGTTCCTTGCTTATCTTTACAGCCAAATAATCTTCAATCTACAAATAAATCACTTGGTTTTGGCTTTAATTTTATTTCCTCAGGTATCAATTTGTGGCTGTAGCTGTTTCAATGGACTCCAGTAACTTAGTGTCATTTTTAGAGAGCATGTGGTTGCTGTGCTGGACCCAAATGGAGACAAAAATTCAGAGGATCTCGGTTATTGGACCAACTTCTGTTGATGAGAATATGCCAGCTGTCAGGTCATGCAAGGCCCTTCCTCGGGCATGTAAGAAATCAGCGTCAAATTTCTGTCTCCAAAATCCGTTCAAAGTATCTCGGTTCTGGGTTTTTAACGTGTGCTCAGCTCCACCCATAAGTATGTAATGGTATCTTGTACTCCTACCCGTCCAAGGGCTTCACAAACATTAGACAAGCCTGACATTACCACATTAGATACAGCCGAGGGAACTAAGGCACAAAAGGTACAATCTAATTGAAGGACCCCATTGACTTAAATAGCAGCTAGATTGACAGAGACTTGCACCAAAAGCTCAGGTTTCAAAAACTAGGCATGTCAGTAATTAGCCATATGCTTACCATAACTGCGTAAGTGCATCAGGCACTATTACTATACAATAGCAGAAATTAGGATCCCACAGGTGCCAGGAGATTTGATCCAAGAGGAGATCAAGGACAAAACTAATGCAAATCTGCTGAATCCGTTTCATCCAGCTGAGGCACTACATTGTTTACATGATGCAGTCAAGCTAGGGTGGCTGGCCAGATATGCACATTTTAGAGGACGCTTATGAGCAATTCAGGTTGCAGGGCTGCACTGTAGCCAATGCAGCCCTGCAACCTGTATTTCTCAAACATGCCCTCTAATTTGCATATCTGGCCACCCTAGGTCAAGCTAACCTGCTTTTCTGCAGTATCTTGTTGCCTGCAGCATTTTCACTCATGCATTTCCATTTCTTTATTTATTTATTAAAGGCAGGTATTTTAAGTCTGGACAATTTAGATGAAGGGAAGACAATGAGAAAGGAAAGAACTAAAGTCATGGCGCAAGAGCTCCATTGGGAGAACAGAACTCAAAATGGAGGAAGTCTTCTGCTGAAAGCAACCTCACAAATAGGTCAGTACTCAGGAGGCGGGGGGAGAATGAAAGTGTTGCTCTTGTAAATACATTTCAGCTGTGTGTTCCAGGCTGCAGTAGCCTCACCTGCCTCAGAGCAGCCAGAAATATTATTACCAAGTGTCGTAGCCCCAGCTGGCTTCATCTCATTTTGTACTCTTGGATCTATTATTATTTGGACCTGGTCTCTTGCTTTCTTTAAGACTGTGTAACACTGTCAAAGCCGTTTCTGCTTTCATACATCTTCCTCCAGCTCGCCCAGGAAATCGGAGCCGTCCCTTAAGGCAGCTCTCCGACCTCTGTAGAGAGAGATGCAAAATGTATCACAGCTCTACACTCCCTTAGTCGCAGCCTCCAATTTCCCACGATCATTTTTCAGAGGACCAGTTAGCTATTTTGCCTCTATTTGTGCTTCAGATAAAATTGAAACCCTTTACGTCTAGCTGAAATACTCCCTATCTAAGGTTCAATAGTCCACCTTGCTTTGCTCCTCTCCATTTCCCTTTTAAGCTAGTTCATGGCTGTCTCAACGCTTTCCTGGTGTGTTATTTTGTAAACCACCTTCTTGCACTACTTTTTACATCCCTGTTTATCCTTCAAACTGCTGGCCTGGCTAGAATCCAAAGTGATGTAGCACATACATAGAGTAGCAGTATTTTCATTTCCCCCTAAGTGTCTAGTTCATTTAGGGGGGGGAAAGCAGATTAGGACTGTCATGCTTGACTGGGCAGCACCTACTCATAGGGGTATTAACTCTCATCAGGGGCTGCGGATTAGCCTTCAGGTGTTGATTTTATCCATTTCTGGTTTTCCATTCATTTTCGCCAGGACGAAATGAAAAGGTGTGGCTGAAACAGAGTAGTAAAAACTGGAAATGACGAAAATGAATGAACTAAAACTACGCAAACAGGTTATCGATCTGAAGATCAGACAGGTAGTGTTCATTACTCGGTGCATTTGGTTTGGGTCAGATTATTCAAATTCGACAGGCTGGCTCACTTTGACGGGTACTCATTTCAGCACTGCCAAACGATATAAACCAGGCTGAAAAAAGGAGGAGATAAGCCGATGAAATTATTTATCAATTATAAAATTCCTAAGTGATTCAAAGCCACTGAATTGTGTACATCAGTAACTTGTATAACTATGTATTTATTTGTTTGGACTTGTATCCCACCATATTTATAAATTTATAAAATAAATAAATAAATATTCCAAGGGCTCAGCGCAGGCTACAAAACCTAACCAAAACACAGTGTGTGTGTGTATATGTGTATGTAACCCTTACCCCAAAAACATTGCCTCCCCAAGCCTAGCTCCCCCACCAAATGCCAGGCCAAACAGGAAGGTCTTACACTGTATCTGGAAGATGCTTGGGCTTTGGTAAATTTCTAAAGGAAGGATTTTCCAGAGCTGTGGGGCAGCCACCAAGAAAGCTTCACAGCAGGTGTTGGCTGCATACACTATGGGTGTCTTTAGATGAACCACCCCCGAACCTGCTCATATCCCTCACGCGCAACCCAGACAGCGCCGGATTTAAATGGACCCATCAGCTGCCGCAGCCTGCAATCCACTTATGCAGCACCCCCTGCCCCACACCATAGAGCTGCAGTTGGATCGGCTGCCACTCTAGGTTGCCTCTCACAACTCTATGGCATTGCTGGGGCAACCCCCGGCCTGACGCAGAGCTACAGAGGTCCCATTGCTGAGTAGACGGACCACTGCGCTGCCCCCAGCCAGTGCTTGGGTTTGGGAAGCCCACTCCACTTGTGCTGCTCTGGAACATTCCGGAGCACCGCCAGTGGAGCTGTCCTGCCTCTGCTCACCCCTGGGCGCGCCGCCTTTAAACAGACGACCCACCCTGAGGTGAGGCAGAGCAGCTGTCAGTTTAAAAACCTCAAAGTGACACAATCATCATTACCCTCATCCTCTAGGCTCAATCCCCTCTACTGTTGGTTATTTTCAAATATACCTAGTTTTAAATTAGAGCAAAAGCTTTTAAGGTCAGGGCCCATGTCTTCCCAAGCGTCTGTATGGTACCCAGTACAATAACATTCTGATTCTAATGGGCAAGGTTGGCACTGCATCAGCTCCAAACAAATCTGTGGTAGAAATTCATGTGACACACAGGTGTCTCATTCACACAACACCCTTTTAGAGTGGGTAATGGCACAAACTCACATGCCGGCCTTTTTTAAATGAGACACACCCACTCAGGCCCACACAGTGAAAATGGGTTGGTGTGTCCCATTTGAAAGCGGCGGCAGTTTGGCAGGTGGGTGTGCACGCTCCCACGAAACACGCACCTCCACCCACCACCCCTGTATGGAGCAACCAGCAAAAACGCAGTTTGCTCTGCGTGGGGGCATGGGTGGATATGGGGGGGGGGGTGTACACCCATCCGTCCCTCCCCCCGCAACGCCATGACCACAAACTACTGCCGCTGGGAAGGCGGCCCGTTTAAAAAAGGCCACTGAGTGTTGTGTGAAGTCCTTGCCACTTCTGATGCTGCTTGATCATTCCTTGTTCTCTTCCACGTCATGCAAGGGGTGGACCACTGAAACGCAGGGAAATCAGCAGCTGTGTGAATGGGATGAAGCAAAGATGGATGAAAGAACAAGTGGTCAGTTTGCAAAGGATGTTGTGTGAATGAGCCCTCGGAACATGGGTTGGTGCCTCTATCCGCTTTGCAAGTGTGCTATATGAATGGGCCCTGCGAGTATTCTCCCAAGTCAGGAATTCCGGAAGGAGCGATTGCTTCAGGACTTCCCCCATACAAATGAGGACACATTCAGAAGCGATACTGACCCTGTACAACAGATTTCAGCAGATGAGGGAATATGGTCTCTTTGCAATTTAACATGATTTTCTGTAAAATCCCTCAGTCCAAGACAACACACGTTTTCCCTGCTGCGAGCGACAACACAAATATCTACAGGAAAGAATGCAGAGGGCTCCCTGCTAGTCTTGCTTGCATATTCTAATACAGCACTGGAGCAGATTTTGCAAACAGGTGAAAGCAGATTTAAAATGCCAGGAAGCATTCATTTCTAATTCTTGTGATCCGAAAGGTGTCGAATACTAAACTCATGTCAGAATTAGTGAGGAGGGGGTAGTAAGAAAGCATTCAGGATGATACATTACTAAAAGCCAGGAGTTCACAACCCTCAACAGGCCTCTGAGCACCAGCAGGGGCGTAGCTAGGTAGAAATGGGCCCTGGCAGGAGATGGAATCGGGGCCCCCTCTCCCCCACCCACCCAGTGGCACAGAACACAGCTACAGCAGGGAGCATGCCCCCCCCTCCCAACTCGTGTACTATGGTACAGCTGCATTACCTGTCCCTATTATAGATCCACCCTTGAGCACCAGTACAAAGAGCTGAAAGAAGCTTTTCTGAGCACTGGTCCTGGACCACTAATCAGAATGACTGCTGACTCTGTTATATAAATAATAGTTATTAATAAATTTAAATGACAATATTTGTTTCATGCATGACAGTTCAGCTATGAGCACTGAAAGGGGAGAACCACTTAAATGCACCTGTAACAGGGTGCAGTACCCCAGGGGTAAGTCCATGCAGAATCAGACCCTATTAAGAGTTACTAACAGTGGGGAATTCAGCATACACGTCACTCACATGTGGGGAATTAGGTCAACACAGTCACTGTAATAGTCTCCATCGCACCTATATATGGTCCGGTCTCCACTTATACTACATAGCAACTCTCCACCATAACTGTTGACTCATCTTCAGTCCTCCTAACGCCGGGAAACAGCCCTCCAGGAACCATGGCCCTGTCTCCCCAGTTACAGCCCTTCGGCTGGTGCTCACTGTCCGCAGGCCTCCTGGCTCCTCAGAAAGGCTTCTTCAGGACCTTGAAGAGCATTAAGCTTCCCGGGCTACTTCCAAGCTTCACGTGTAGCCAGAGTCAGCAACCTGAAGAGTGTAGAGGGCCTGATCCAGCCAGCGTAGACGTTCAGGCTTCTCTGGTAGCTAAATCTGGGTTCAGTATCTTGGACAAGGTTCCTGCTGGCTCTCCAGCAGAGCTCCTACCTAGTCTGCAGCCCAGTACAGATTGACCTTCCTCTGGATTCTGGTTTCCTTTATATCTCCAAAGTAGGTAGGCCTAGCCCTCAAGCCCCTGGCTCATAAAGGGCTAATGTCTCGCCACCCTCTACTCTGCTTCATTTAAGTTGTATTTTTCCTGGGCTGGCTCCTGCCATGCCCACACATAGGCTTTACAGCTCAGAAGCTATCCCTCACTTTAAGCAGCACCTGCAGCCTGGCTAGCGCAGTCCTGAGCCAGAGCCAGCGCCAGCTGCTTCTTTAAGGGACAACAGCCCTGTCAGGCTTCACTCTGCCACAGCACCCACAAAGGTATAACCCCAAAATGAGAGAAAAAAAAAACTTCTAGAGGCTCTTGATGCTACTTTATTGCACTTTCCAAACATCAGGAATAAAATAAGAAGCAAATCCAACACACACATTCATATCCCAATCAGGAGATACTTCTTTAAAAAAAAAATTTTAAAAATAGTTGAAAACCCTGCCAGAGTTGGCATTTGCTATCTCTGCTTGGCCATGGGAGACATCCTGGCTTCATAATCAGGAATAAATGAGTGCAAAGCATAGGTTAGGCAAATCCGAGTCCAGTACACTATTAGTGTACTGTTCACTTTATATGAACATATAATGGATTTTAAAGGATTTCTACATTTCTCCCCCCACCCCCAGGTTAGAAAGATATTCTATTCAGGATTTAACTTGTACAAGGAAGTGTTACCCCACCCTTGTGCATGAACCCACACTGCCCAGACCTGTACGATGCTCAAGGTCATCATCCTGATTAAATTCATTTGCAGGTGTAATCCTCAACCCACAGAAGTAAATGGCTCCATTCCTATTGACTTTAATGAACGGAGAATTACTCCCCTTAGTGCATGTATTGTCGACTTGGTTACCCAAAATAAAAGCACAGCTTGGCCAAATTCCCAGTTCCCCACCCCTGGCCCAGGAATTATTTGTGGACTGTGTCCAACGAGTCCTTTTCCCCTCATGTTAGAATATACCCTACCAAGACTTTCCCTTCACTCATATCTTATCGAACGGGCTGTGGTCCAGCAGCTGCGGGGGCATCTTGATCGTGTCCGTTTTCTTGATCCCTCTCAGTCAGGATTTCGACTGGGTCATGGCACAGAGACTGTGTTTGTGGCTTTGATGGATGATCTGTGCCAGGAACGGGGTCGTTCAACCCTGTTGATCCTATTAGATCTACCGGCTGCATTTGATACCGTTGACCAAGCGATGTTGGTGACGCGCCTGTGGGACTCTGCAGGGGTGGGCGGGACTGTTCTAGAATAGTTCCGCTCACTCCTGACCGTAAGAACTCAGCGAATGGTGCTCAGGGAATATTTTTCAACATACTGGGACCTCTCGTGTGGAGTGCCGCAGGGTTCTGTTTTGTCCCCTTCTCCTGTTCAGTGTGTACATGCAGCCACTCGGCGAGGTGATCAGGAGGTTTGGCGTGCAGTGTCATCAATATGCTGATGACACCCAGCTATACCTCTCTTTTTCAACAGATCCAGGCCCTGCCGTCTCGGTGTCTGACGACTGTGAGGAACTGGATGAGGGCAAACCGACTGAGGTTGAATCCTGACAAGACGGAGGTGATGTTGGTGGGTAAGCCGATAGAGATGGCGGCCCCCATCATTGATGGGGGTCTGTCCTCCGTTGGTTTCCCAGGTTCGAAGTCTGAGGGTGCTCCTCGATGCGCAGCTCCGCCTGGATATCCAGGTGGAGGCTGTGACGAGGAGTGCTTTTCGCCAATTACACCTGGTGCAATGGCTCTGGTCATGTGTCTCAGACTCTGACCTGGCCACCGTCATCCATGCTTTCATCACCTCCAGGTTGGACTACGGCTCTACGTGGCGCTACCCATGGTGACAGCTCGGACGTTGCAGCTGGTGCAGAATGCGGCGGCCTGGCTTCTGGTGGGGTTGGGCCACCGGGAACAGATTACAATGATTACACCGATGCTCCGTTCTCTACACTGGCTGCCAGTGATTTTCCAAGCCCGATTCAATGTGTTGGTATTGACCTATAAAGCCCTAAATGGCCTAGG
>QEPC01009797.1:5085150-5112713 GCA_003113815.1 Sphenodon punctatus | reverse complement strand
CCCCAGCCTCTGCTCCCCGAGTCCCTCCCCCCGTGTTTACTCACCCCCCTTTCCCCAGTCTCTCCCCAGGCTGGGGGCCTGGGATGGAAAGGGGGGGGGAGGGTGTGCGAGACTGGGGAATGGGGGGAGGGGGGGTGCACCCATTCCCCACCCCGTGTTTACTCACCATCGCGCAGGGTAGGGCAGGCACTGGCACCAGGCAGTTCAGCGGAGGCGCTCGGCGGCGAGATGAGCTACAGCGCGCATGCTCAACTGAGTCAGTTCAAGCATGCATGCCACAGCACATCTCGCCGCCGAGCGCTTCCACTGAACGCCCAGGTGAGACTTTGCATTGAGCCCATAGGCTCATTTCCCAGCGGCGCGCTTGAACTGAATGCTCAGCCACCCGGTGCACATTCAGTCCAAGTTTGTCCCTTCTGGGACTCTGTCCAGAGCGCTCACTGACTGAGCGCTCTGTCTCTGCCGGGCGGCTGAAATTCACATCGGAGCGCAGCAGTCAGAGCAGCGCGGCGCTCCGATGTGAATTTCAGCCACCCGGCAGAGACAGAGCGCTCTGTGTCAGTGGCACCGGGGGGACGGGGGAGAGCGGGGGCAGGGCACTGCCCCAGGCACCCTCAGGCGAGGGCTGCCACTGACCAGATTGCTCTCTGCCACCTGATGCCAAGAGTGGGCCATTGAAATGCAGGGAAAACAGCAGTTGTGTAAATGCATTGTTACGAGATTGTGAGGGGTTTGGGGAGATGTTTTAAAAATTAAAGTCCTACATAAAAAAGCCACATCAGCTGTGATTGCAGTTCACATATATATTATTTAAAATGTTTATGCTTACACTTTTCATTGGCAGGACTACTGGCCATTCTATGGCAATATGATTGGATATTTATAATTCCACAAATAAGAAGCACCGTTCCTACTTACGATGCCCATCTTCAGAGATTGTGCTCTCAATATCATTTGACAGCCGAAAAGGACGTACCATGCAATTCAACTTATGGGACTTAGCTCGATAGCAGTCAGTAATTAAAGGCGAACATGTTACAGTGTTCCAGCATATTAATAATTTGCAACAGGGTCCATTGAAGAAATTGGAACAACTTATCCACTCTGTCTACAGACACATCACATTATCCGAGACCAATCTAAGAGATACTGAATCGAAAGATTCTCTGTGCGTAAAACATCTCACCAAAACATCCATGACTGAGATTCATTTCCATAACATCCCCCCCGCGGGGAAAGCAATGAGGATTGCAGCCTATGCTGACTTTGCCCATTGGAGTGGGATTGCGGCCAACCCCATGGCCTGCAGAACCTGCACGCAACCACCACATACGCATGTGTGTGCAAACCATGTGCAAGTTCTAAGTGGAAACATTGTGCCACGCAGAATCCACACGGACGGGGTTTGGGATTGCGGCCTTTGTGGATAGGATTGCCACCTTTCTGGGTGCTTTGGCTATGTAAGAGATGGGGCAAGAGGGCCTCCCCTACTCATTTCCAACATGGCCACATGGAGAATTGTGACGTCGGAACACTCCAAAGCAAGCGGGGCCTCATCAGAAAAAGGCAGAGCAAGAAAATTCTCCCAAGCCTCTTTTGAAGCATGGTGATTTTACAGTGCTCAGCAAGGGGCAGAGCTACATCAGGAAAGGGGGTGGGAGAGCCTCCCGCTCCACCCCCTCTTTCATCCCCCTATCCTGGCACCATAAGGAAATATAGAGCCAGAAGACTGTGGGGCAAACCTGGAGGAATGGCAAGCCCAACTGTGCACAGCGGGCAGTTGGCAAGATTTCTTTGCTGTGCCAACCTGCTTCCCATGCACGTAAGGGAAACCATCCCCCCGGGGATGCATTTTGTGTTGTTTCTCCTAGCATTGGGAGGTTGTGTGAACGAGCACTCGGGCCCCAATCAAAGGTTCCTGTGCACACACCGCACATGCTACACAAACATAGCACATGCATGGACAGAGCGCATACAATGTGCGTGCGTTGTGCACACTCAGTGCGCTCCATGCACACATGTTCTACGTGCACAATATGAACTCAATATGCATGCATCTGGTGGGCACACCCAGTGTACCGACCTTGAATTGGGGCCCAGTCTTTAACGGGAGCCTTATTTCCAGGTATTGAAATCTTGTTAGGTTCAGTCAAACTAATCAGGAAACTGGATCTTGTACAACTCTGTGGCATTTCTAAGCGGAGAGAGAACCATTCACCCCTTCAGATACCCACAATAAAAGTTAATTAGTGCTTTCTGCAAATGGCCAATGTCGGTCAATATTTCAAAACATGATTGTTCCTTCTATATTAACCCCAGCTGACTGAATGTGGATGGAAATCTTTCAGAAAGGTAATTTTCAATTCATGCAAAAAATTGAGGATATTTGTCTCAGCGTGTTGGAAATCAATTCAGGCTTTTCACTTCGTAAATGCATTGTGTGCTTGAACAATAAAGAGGTATTTTCTCCTTTTTTTGATGTGTACGCGACCACTGCAGCATTAAAATTGCACTGAAATTCATTTATTGCTCACTCTGTCCTTCGACTTAATCATAAGCTTGTTCAATTCGATCACTGCCCTTCTTCTGGGGTTATACATCCAGTATTTTTAAGTTTAGAGACCGTTTTCATCTTATTCCATTTAGCTTTCTGACCCACCATCCATTCAATGCAATCTATTTCCAGTGAGCTTAACCTTTGGAAAGGTTCATTTCAGGAACAGTATAATCAATAACAAATATACATAACTACAGAGATACAGTATTTCACTTCCTTGTTGCCAGTTCAAACCCAGCACAAGATGGCAATGATATCTCATAGCTGTTTGGCGGCCTCGCCTATGCCAATAGGGTGATGTGGTTTCATTCTAGTTCCCAATGGATGTGTCCCCATTGGCATCCTTGTTGGCCATCTCAACAAAGAACCCAAGGACTCAGTGGGTCATGGTCACCTTCACATGATTTGCCCAACCAGAATAGTAGTGAAATGAATAAGCAGTTCGGTATTCACTGATATTATTTGCACATTCAGATAAGTATGCAAATATCCAATTAATATCCATATCCAAATTGGATATTCACTTGTTCAGGTGGTTCCTTTTATTCTGCATGTTCAATAGGGCTAACTAGCCAAAACTGAATCAAAATACGCAATGTGGCTATCCAGAGAGAGAACATTTGATCCATTAGATTCAGTCTGAAGCAGTCAAATTTGACAGATAAGACATTTGCATCAAATATTAATTTCACCTCTAATTCAGAGGATAAAGCCCATTAGGGGAGAATTTACATTGCTACATCCTGTCCTGAGCTGAAAAAAATTATGGGGATGGTCAATCTTATACGAGATTAGCATTAAAATCAGTAGAAAAGAGTTACTTATTTTTTTCCCAAAGCTCAATTGGCTCATTGCTAAAACTCTGCACATTGCTAAAACTCTGCACCTATCACTCGGAAACCAAAATTTGATGGAAGGGGTATTTTATTATTAATAAAATAAATAATTTTATTTATAAAATAAATAATTTTAGTGTGATTTCCAACACACTGAGACAAATAGGATTGAAAATTACCTTTCTGAAAGATTTCCATCCACATTCAGTCAGCTGGGGTAAATACAGAAGGAACCACCAGGTTTTGAAATATTGACCGACATTGGCCATTTGCAGAATAAAATAAATAATAGGTAGAAATGCTCCCTGGTGTAGCTGTGTCTTGTGCCATTGGGTGGGAGGAAGGGAGCCCTCATTCCATCTTCTGCACCAGGACCCATTTTCACTTAGCTACCCCCCTGCTGGTGCTCAGAGGCCTGTTGGGGGTTGGGAACCACTGGTCCTTAGTAATGTATCCGTTGCTATGGCCTATGGCTACGCACAATAAACTATCTATCTAGTAATGTATCATCCTGAAAGCTATCTTACGTCATCCTCACTAATTCTGACGTGAGTATAATATTCATGCAGTACTCTGGAATAAAAGGAATTAAGATTTTAAAATACGCTTGTCGACAAAGGGGCATATGAACAACTTTTTAAGGGTAGCCTGTCTGTCGTCATTTCACTGTATCTGTCTCTAGAACTGCTCAGGAAAAACGACATTTCATCTCATTATTCTAAGAGATACATAACTACAATGCCTGGCATGAACGTGCTTTAAGATGAAACACATCTGACTGATGGACTTGAGTATCAGCCGTCAAATTGAGTTCAGATAATTACAGCATTGGAGGAAAAGCTGGAGGTTATTCGACATGGTTTGTTACATAAAAGTGCATCATATTTCTTTTGTGTCGTATCTTTATTCACTTTGATGTATGATCACTCAGTGCTCCCCTTGATTGCTTTTCAAAAGCAATTTAAATTAATGTGAATTGGTAAAGGGTAATTATCTCTATGAATAATTAGTGCATGCTAATAAATGCAAATAGGACAAAATGGTAAGTTTTACTAGAGCTAATAGGTCTTATTCTTGACATGCTCTGTGCTATGAAGGCGTTTGCAATCACCAAATAAAAAAGGGAAGGCTGTGTCCATGGTTACAGGGATTACTCACAGGAAAAGGTGCTACTCAGCGTGCGTAAGAGCAATAGACTCAGGATCTAGGTTTGTCTAAGTTGCACTGTAGACACAGACAGGCCCCACGTTTTCTACTTTCTGCAAAGTGACATGCAAAATAATAGCATGTACATAAGAAGTGCAATACTGGGTCAGACCCACTGTCTCTGAGAGTGGCCAGCTACAGTAGCTCGAGAGACGTACAAGTACAGTTCATGGAGATGTGATCCATGTCCTGCTAAACACTCCCAACTACCGGAAGCCAGGGGCTTAAGTCTCAACTAGTAAGCACCACTCATGATTTTATAAACTTCTGTCATATCCCCTCTTAATCGCCTCTTCTCCAAGATAAACAGCCCTAATCTGTTGAGCTTCTCCTGTGGAAGTCGATCCATCCCTTCTATCATCCTTGTTGCCCTTCTCTGAACTTTTTCCAATTCTAGCTTTCCTGAGTTGAGGTGACCAGAACTGCACAAAATATTCATGGTGGGGCTGTAACCAAAGATTTATAGAGCAGTATTATGATACTTTACGTTTTATTTTCTATTCCTTTCGCAATACTGTCTAGGATTCGGTTTGCCTTTTCAGCTGCTGCTCACTTTTTGACTGAGCTGATGTCTTGAAGAAACTATCAACAATGTCTCCAAGATCCTTCTCTTGAGTGATATACCCTGATCAGAACCCAGCGTCGTGTGTGTAAAGTGAGGATTATTTTTCCCTATGTGCATCACCTTGCACTTATCAACACAATTTCATTTGTCATTTTATTGCCCATTCCTCACAGTCTGCACGGGGTCTTAACTATGTGGAATAAATTGGTGTCATCTGCAAATTTAGCCACCTCACTCTTTATCCCTTTTTCCAGATCATTAATGAATATGCTAAACAATACTGGTCCCAGTACTGACCCCTGAGGCACCTCACTGTGTACCTCTCTCCCACTTGAAAAATGACTATTTTATTCCTACCCTTTTACCCCCTATCTTTTGACCAGCTACCACTCCATGACAGGACTCTTCCTTTTATTCCATGACTACTTAAGTTTGCTCAGGGGTCCCTGGAGAGGTTCTTTATCAAAAGCTTTTGGAAAGTCCAAATTTGCTATATCAACCGGATCACCCCTATCCATGTGCTTATTAACAATCTCATACAATTCTAATAGGTTAGTAAGGCATAATTTCCCTTTGCTAAAACCATGCTGGTTTTTACCCATCAAATCATGGTTGTCAACATGCCTAGTAATTTGGTTTTTAACAATCGTCTCCACCAGTTTGCCCAGTACTGATTTCAGGCTTGCTGGTCTGTAGTTTCCAGGGTCACCTCTGGAGTCCTTCTTAAAAATTGGAGTTACATATGCTAACCTGCAATCCACTGGCACAGAGAAGAATTTTAGTGGTAAGGTAAGGTAAAGTTTATTATGCGTGACCAAACAGTCATTGCAATAAATTTAAAACAAATAAATAAAACTATACTTGTACAATAAAACTCCAGACAGAAATAGGTTATGCAAAAAAGGAGAGCGGACACATATGGTATAAACAACAGCAGTGAGAACCATGGTTAGAACAAAATCTGTAAATAGCTCTTGTATTTAAAAAAACAGTGTGCAATATGAGTCTGAACAAGGACTACAAACATAAACTTAATGCTGGAGAGGTATTAAAAAGAGCGCATCCTGACAAATAAAAACCTGCTCACCCCTGGCCCTCGAAAGTTCAGTTCCTCCCTAGATCTTACAAGGCCCAAGCTTAGCAATGGCAGAGGATTATACCTTAGATGGATAACAAACTGTTAATCAACTGTTTCCACGCAAGGTGAGCTTAAAGGCCAATTTGGCCACACTGTGCAACAGCTCACTAGAGTTTGACCCAAGGCAAAATTGAAGTAGCTGTGGTGGAGAAAGGTACGGTTGAGAAGTAAGCCACGGGACCAGGTAAACCTCTCTCAGGAATGAGGTTAATGGACATACAAACAGCATATGCACAAGATCCTCAACTTGACCTAGATTACAATAGCACAACCTTTCTCCATACGGAATGCCGTTACATCTCCCATAAGAACACGAGAAGGGAGCAGATCAAACCGAAGTAGAGTCATAGCTCTGCGAAGTTTGGGATCATTTAATGATTTCAAGTAAGACTTGCAGCCAGGAGAACATCTGAATGTGCTATGGAAGGGAGCGCTCTTGAGAAGGCCAATAGCCCCCATATCTGCCTGCAAAGCTCGGTCATCAAGCTGCTTCTTTATAACGATTTTCCTCTTGGTGAGGGGTAAGGCATGGATATGGGACTCTGCTCTGTCCTTCCAGAGTTTAGTAGGAGGCCATATGCAGGCTTCCTCATAACATAAACTGAGGAGCCTATCATGGCCTCCAATCTAGACCAGTATGTTAGCGAGAGAGCAAGAATCTTGCATCTCAGGGACAGAGTCCCCGTTTCCAACCGGAGTAGACAAGCTGAAGTAGAGCTAGGCATCCCTAATAAGGACCTCAGAAAAAAAATTTGTACAGACTCAAGGGCTTCGGGGACAAAAACGCCCCATATTTCAGCACTGTACAGCGCACCAAGCTTAGATTTCAGATCGAAGATTTTAAAGGCGGGGGGAATAGACCGGCCCCCATGAAGGCACCAAAACTTCAGGAGATCCAGCACCGCCGGCCTCATTTTTAGCCTAGCAGCCCAAGAAGCAGTAGCGTCATACATTAACCCTAAATACTTATACAAATGGACTTGTTCCAGCCCAACCCCATCCATGAACCACCTATGATTGATGAGGCATTTGTCTGCAACAAGCACCTTGGATTTGTCATAGTTAATCATCAGCTTTGATTCTTGGCAGAATCGAGCAGCAGCTGCAAGCATTCTATCCATCCTGATAGCGGACGGTGATAGTAACACCATATCGTCCGCATATAGGAGGATGGGAACTGGCTGGGACAGAATCTTGGCTGGAAGAAAAAAATCCCCCCTCAGGGATAAAATAATCCCAGTAATAAAGAAATTGAAAAGAAAAGGAGCAAGGACGCATCCTAGAATTTTAGTGATAAGTTACACATTACTGATAGCAGTTAAGAAATTTCAAATTTGAGTTCTCTCAGTACCCTTAGATGAATACCATCAAGCCCAGGTGAATTGCTACTGTTTAAAATTATCAATATGCAATAAAACCTTCTTCTGGTGCGACACTAATTGCATATAACTCCTCAGATTCCACATCAACAAAAAATAGTTCTGTTGTGGGTGTCACCCTAACATCCTCTGCAGTAAACACTGATGCAAAGAAATGATCTAGTTTCTCAGCAATGGCCTTGTCATCTTTGAGCGCCCCCTTTGTTCCCTGGTCATCTAGTGGACCAACTGCCTCTCTAGCAGGTTTGCTGCATCTATTCTGGATTACTGCAATGCACTCTACATGGGACTACCCTTGGTGCTGATTCGGAAGCTGCAGCTGGTGCAGAATGCGGTGGCCCGTCTTTTGACTGGGACAAGCCGACATGAGCACATTACACCAGTGCTCCGTTCTGTGCACTGGCTGCCGATAGTTTTCTGGGCCCAATTCAAGGTGTTGGTGACAGCTAAGGGTTCTTTAATCAAACAGAGGCAGGCAAAACAAGCATCAATGCCTGGAAGTAATTGTAGTTCAAAGTAGACCT
Source organism: Sphenodon punctatus (assembly GCA_003113815.1). Lineage (NCBI taxonomy): Eukaryota > Metazoa > Chordata > Lepidosauria > Sphenodontia > Sphenodontidae > Sphenodon > Sphenodon punctatus. The sequence continues at coordinate 5,104,508 of QEPC01009797.1, read as the reverse complement.
ACTGCAAGAAACCATTTTTAACAGCAAGGGCAACAAGCCACTGGAATTGCCAGGGAAGGTTATAGACTCTCCATTACTTACAGACCTCGGATCAATGCCAGACTCTCTTTCTAAAAGGTATACAAAAGTTTGACAGAGAAGCGCCTGAGTAAAACTCAGCTGGACTGAGTTATGGATGAGATTAGACTAGACCTGAGTGGGGGAACTTTTTCCCTCCCATGAGTCACTTTGAAAATTAGTGCAAGCACCATGGGTTAGAGTTGGGGGTGGGAGTACTTATGAGGTGTGTTCAGAACGGAGGAAGGTAATAGATCCATGCTGTGGATCCATATACTATCCTTGAGTGCATCCCATTATCTCGACTCCTTTCCCCATAGCTTATACAGTGCTTGTGGGTAGGGGCTGGATCCACCGGACAGATCCAGGAACTGGAAAAAGCCCAAATAAAAAACAGGTTCAGCTGGATTTGACCCACAAACTAGAGATTTCCCACCCCTAGAGTGGATAAACTCAGTAGTCCTTCTGACCTGGAAATCTATTTGTCTATAATATATTAACCAAAATCTTTCCTGCCCTTTCCTCAACACCCACATTTATAGCGTATCTCCCACCCACACTGTATCATAAGAAGTGCCATACCGAGTCAGAGCAATGGTCCGTCAAGTCCAGCATCCTGTCCTCGGATAGTGGCCAATCTCGATCACATGGGAGAAGAACTAACCGTCACAATGGGCAATCTAGTCCCTGTTGTTCACTCCCAGCTCCCGACAATAAAAAGTTCATCCTGTAAGCTACTTGGTTAATAGCTATTAATGGACCTGCTCTCCAAGAACTTATCCAGGCCTTTTTTAAACCCAGCTATACTAATGACCTTGACAATGTCCTCTGGCAACAAATTCCATAAGTTAATTATGCGTTGAGTGAAAAATTACTTCCGTTTATTTGTTTTAAATCTGCCAGAAGCTAGTTTCATGGAGTGTCCCCTTGTTCTAGTACTATTTGAGAGGGTAAATAACCGTTCCCTATCGACTCATTCAACACCACCCAAGATTTTATAAACCTCTATCATGTTCCCTCTCAGGCGGTTTTCAGACGGAGCGCACACCGAAAACCCCGCAAGGAGAGATTAGACGAGACGCCGCCGGCAATCGTGCGCATGACACCGCGACGTGAATTCTTTTCATGCCGCAAATGATCTACCTCGATCAGATTCCCGGTCATTTCGCGGCTTGAAAAGAATGCGCGTCGCCATGTCATGCACGCGACTGCTGGCGGCGTCTCGTCTAATCTCTCCTCGCGGGGCTTTTGAAACCCCGTGCAAGCGCACCGCACGCTCTCGTCTAAAAACGGCCTCAGTCTTCTCTAAGCTGAAGAGATCCAGCTTGTCAAGACTCTTATTTGTACAGATGCTGTTCCATAACTTTTATCATTCTCGTTGCCCTTCTCTGTACCTTTTCTAGTTCAGCAATGTCTTTTTGGAGATGGGGCGACCAGAACTGCACACAGTATTCCAGGTGCGGTCGCACCATTGATTTGTATAGAGGCATTATGACATCCTTAGTTTTATTCTCTATCCGTTTGCTAATAACTCCTAACATTCTGTTTGCTTTTTTGACTGCTGCTGCACGCTGGGCGAGGATTTCAGTGTATTGTCCACAATCACTCCCAGATCCTTTTACTGAGTGGTAACTCCTAGCTTAGTACCCAGCATTGTGTACTCATAGTTTGGGTTATTTTTTTGCATCACTTTGCACTTGTCCACATTAAATCTCATCTGCCATTTAGATGCCCAGGCACCCAGTCTCGTAAGCTCCTGTTGCAGTTCTTCACAGTCTGCTCATGTTTTAACTACCTTGAATAACTTGGTGTCGTCTCCAAATCTGATCATAGCACTCTTAACGCCCTTTTCTAGATCATTAATGAATACATTAAACAGCACCAGTCCCAATAGAGGCACATCACTTTTTATATCTCTCCATTGTGAAAACTGACCATTCAGTCCTACTCTTTGCTGCCTATCCTTTAACCAGTTACCAATCCATAGTAAAACACTACCTCCGATCCCATGACTTTTTAATTTTCTCAAGAATCTTTTATGTGGGGTCTTATCAAATGATTTCTGGAAATTCAGGTACACTATATCTACCGGGTCTCCCTTGTCCACATGCTTATTTACACCCTCAAAGAATTCCAACAGATTATCATCATCATCATCAAATTTAATTTGTATCCCGCACTCTCCCATTACAAATGGCTCGAAACGGCTCACAACATAAACATAATAATACATAATAAGCACAACACATCAATTACTACAAAAATCATTATGGCAATGACAGCCCCCGAAATAACAGCCCCCAATATAATGTTATACAAAATAATTCTACCCATCCCCCAAGCAATAATTACAACAAATACATCATCCATCGATCCATCAGTCCTCTCATATCTACTCCCAGGTAACATCAGAAGTCCCGCCTTGACTACTTCCTCATTTCCACCCTGCTGCCACCAGGGGGGGGCCCTCCTTCTACCCTCCTGTTCTCACCAGGAGGGAGAGTCCTCTTGCATGCAATTTACACATCTCTCCCCCTCCCACCAAATACTAACTACACCGGCTCCGTCTGCCAGCCCCAGCCACCGGACCCCACCGGCCCCTTAGGTGGTGCCCTTTGGCACAGGCCCCTGACACGGCTGCCAGCACAGCCATTGGCCACTCCCTACATTTGAGGGAGCGACCCAGAAGTCGGCCTCCCCAAACCCCGCCCCCTTCCTAGGGGTGGAACACCGACATCCTGCTCCAGCTGTCGAGTGGGAGAAAAGATCCCCCAGCCCGCTGGTACCCAGGCTCCCGGGAGGGAGATGTAAGAGACCCCCTGCCACAGTCTCCAAGGGGGAAGGGGCGATGACACCTGCCCCCAGCTGACAATTCCCCACGGAGGGGGGGGGCGCATGACTTACCTTTGCTAAATCCATGTTGACTCTTCCCCATAAAGCCATGTTTACCAACATGCCCAGCGATTCTGTTCTTAATGATAGTTTCCATCATTTTGCCCGGCACAGACGTATCCTTTTCCTGATAAACATTTTCACTTTGCATTCTCAAATCTGAACAAACTAATGGCTTTCTGCACAGCACTGATGAGGGCTTCAAGTCATTTCACGCCTACAGCAGAACAGAGTACTTTTGCTGTAGACCATTCCATTGAAAACATGGCAGAAGGGAAGTTGATCCATTTTTTATTTTTTTTAGTTCTAACCAACTGACACGCTCGTGACCGCTTCTCCACGGCAAGTTAAATCAACCAGATCCGCACAGTCGTGAACAACAGATGGCACATTCACAGCCATAAGGGGCATCGCAATGACACCCATTTGTCCCAGTGCTTCAACAGCAAAAAACCAGGTAGCTGAGACAGAGTGGCAAAAAAAATGTTTACTTCCTTTATGAGTCTGGCGGCTCCTCCACTGGCAGATCAGGGTGACAGGTGGGACGGCTCCAGCAGTGGCAGCAGCAGCCTGGCCACCTGGCACTCAAGCACTGGCCACACGCTCTGGTGTCAGCTACCTCCAAAAGCCAGACATTGCCTACCTTAGAAGATCACAGAATTCTTCTGCAAAAATAGCACAATTGTAAAGTACAGTGGAGTCTGCTTGAGTCAAGTTTCTCTGGCCCGTATAAAGAAGTTTGACTTATCAGAAATTCTACTTAAGGAGACCTTTTAGGAAATGGACCTGGAGAAGGAGAGAACAGACGCTCAAAGCACCAGGTTTCTCACTCTCTAGTCCCCTTCCTGCCTCTCAGAAGAGAGAGTCAGAGCAGACAGCAGGGCAAGGGTGTGTCTTGGGTAGGCTAGAGACAGGGAAACCTGGTGCTCACTCCCTCTACAGCCCCCTGAGACTCCCAGGGTCAGAACAGATAGGATTTCTCTCTCACACACACACACATATATATATAATATATACACACACACACGGTGAAAACAGACGTGCACGTAACTCCGCTTTAACATTTCCTATGCATGTTGCAGGGCTGTATTAGTGCCCTCTGCAGCCCTGCAACATGCATAAGAAATGTTAAAGTGGTGTTTAAAGTGGAGTTAATGTGCATGTCTGTTTTCACCCAGAGAGAGAGAGAGCACACTCTGCCTGGCTGCCAGTGATAATCCACATGTCTGGAGAACTGAAGGTAGAGAGAACCAATTTTTCTTAACTCCCATCTTCAACGTGCCTGACATGCAGGCTTGCACTGTCATAGTATATACTACAGTATTTTAACCACATGCTGGTAAGAAATAACTAATGCACTATACCAATGAAAACTATACATCAATATTTTTGGCTCGGTGGGTGTATGCCATACACCTTAAAAATTCAAGTTATCAGGGTCAAGAATAGGACGTATCCAGATCAAGAAGAATGCATACGTATAGACCTGGGGCAAACATATCCAGAAATTTGAGTTATGCAAGTTCTACTTAAGTGGATTCCATTGTATGCCAAAATATTCAATCAACTCCTGGTGAATACTAAGCTCTCCTTTCCTGAAACATACACACACACACCGCTCCAGCTGTCATCAGCTGAATTACACTATGGATCAGAGTATATGGCCCTAGGTAAGCATTTGTGTTAGAATTTCCATTAGGATTTATTAAGCTGAATAGCATCATGCAACACTATTAAGAGAACGATGAAGTACATTAATCAGATTAAATGGAACACAATAAAAACCCATTAAAGTGCCTTCTTAGCAAGAAAAGGAAGCACCACATGTAATAAGATGCACATTCAAACCACAAAACTGAAGATACCACATTTAAAAAACAAAAGTTAAAAACCCTTCCAGAGTTGGCATTTGCTGCCTCTTGTTGGCCATGAGAGACATCCTAGCATCATAATCAGGTGCAAATGAGTGCACTGGGTGAAGCACAGATTATTCCAATCCAAGTCCAGTACACCATTATTTTATTAGTACTCATTTTATATTCTTGATCTATAATGGATCTAAAAGGACCTCTGCATTATATTATTTTATTTTTTACAAGATAAAAAACCATCATAATTGCTGTGTTTGGCTCTGGCTCGCTTGAATGATGAGCATGAAGTAGTACAATAAACCTGACCAAATCAGAGCTGTGAAAGGAAGCGGACAAAGGCCAGATTCCAATTTGGTCCCAAATTTTAATTCAAATATTTAATTCTTCCCATCATTTGATTTTCTCTCACACACACCACACTCACACACCGCATTCTTTTCATGCCTCCTACAAATTGTCAGAAATTAACAAAGCCCAAATGCTCCCTCATTTCTGAGGGCCCTGTAATGGCCATTCAGAATCTCACTAAAAACACCATCTACCACCGAGGCTAGAAATTTCAGACTGCAATCCTCCCACCACTGAAGTCAATGGCAGAACTCCCACGGACTTAAAAGGTGGAGAGTTATCTTGTCAATCTCAGACTTGAAGTTTTTGACTGCAAATTTGCCCTTCCCAATGCATCTCTGACTCAGGTTCAAGTTTGCCTCAAAATCTGGACCAACAACAGATTTCATTTACACACACTTTGTTTTGATGAAAATAAGAGCTTTACCTCAATTGCTATAGGCTGCAGATGTTTTGGAATGGAGGAACTGTCATGCCGTATAATTGACCTGCATCCTTCATGGAGCAGAAGGCACCTGAAGATTAATATAGGGCCAAACATAATGTCTATTGAATGGGGATTTCAATTATGTAATGTCTACTGAATTGATTTCAATGAACACTAGATCTGGGCTACATTAAATAATAATAGACCACAACAACAATAATAATTTTATTTATAAAGTACCCCTCTGCCAGATGGTGCTTGGAGCGCTTTACAACATTTATAAAACAAAAACACACTATATCACGACTGAGGGATGTTGAAGCTGTAAGCATCCTGCATCCTGGCAGGGGGTTGGACTAGATGACCCCAGAGATCCCTTCAAAATCTACAATTCGATCTTCACTCATGCCATCAATGCCTGTAAAGGAGTGGAACACAGTACAGAACCCTAATAGATACTAGGAAGAGACTGAAGAACACAGTGAGTGGACAGGATTCCCTGATAGGAGCAGAAGATGTTGCCCTGTATTAGAGTGCCGGTAAGAAGTGCACCCTGATGAGAGTGCAGGTAGGATGGCTGAAAGCATTTTGGTCTGAGAGCCAGTGGGTAAAAACATATGTTATGGCGGCCTGCTTAGGCCCAGGAGCCACCAGCACATCTGTTTTAACACTGCCAGATGTTAACCCAGGACTGCCCCAGGGTGGGTAGGCAGCTAGCCCAGACTGTCCTTAGAAAATCTCCAAGTCACAGCTTGGGCTAAGGGCTGCCTAAGCGGGCCAACGTCAGCCAGTACAGACATGCTGGCCTGCCTTACCTGCCGTGGGTCAGGGACTGCCATGGCTGCCCGCCATTGGCCAACACGGCTGTCCATCATGGCGAGGGGCAGGGTGCTGGGAGAAGGCTGGGGACGGGACCGGCCACCCAAACGTTTGTTGAGCTCTCACCCCTACCCCGGCTGTGTGGGCAGCAGGACAGCTCTCCAGCTGTGGGCACTTTTTGGGGGGCCCCAACACGGCACGGGCTGTGTCGGCTGTGGTTTCCCGCCAGGGTGCCTCTGTGCTGGACGCATGTCTGCTTTTACCCAGTGCATGCAGAGGCACAGCTAGCCTCGAGAGTAGGAATGACTGGATCTTCAGTGTGCCAGTAACCAATAACCAATGGGCTACGATGTCCCATCACAAGTAAACAAGTGATAAACATCTTAAGTAGTGAAGGGGAGCATCCTCTTAGCTACATGCAGACAGCCAGATTCTAACTGCTGTTATACAGCTGGAAATCTGGACAATCACTGCAACAAAGGCAGTTTTCACACGGGTGCCCCACCCCCACCACACGTATGTGGTGGGCGCCCATGCAAATGCCACCTGCAGTGGGTAGGGCATGGGTGGACACCCATGGGAACACCGCACTCCACCCACCACCCACGCATGGGCTGAAATGACGGTTGCTCCGTGCATGCAGATGGGCGTGCGCCCGTCAAAACGGGCACCCACCCACCTGCACCCACCGTGGGGGCACACCCATCCCCCCACCCACCATGGCCCATTTGAAAAAAGCCTAAGAATTTATAGGAGAGCAGAATAGGAGACTTCGCTTGACATTTTAGTCATTTAGAAATGGCACTTTTATACTAATACTCCTGGGATGCATCTGTGCTGTAGAAAAGTGTACAGGTTTTCAGTAGCAGCGGTTCCCACTCTGCACTTTTCCTACAGCCCAATATTATTCTCAAAACCTCTCTACCTTTTGTTTGTTGCATCCTTTCTAGTTGCAGAGGCTGTCTCGTATTTCAGAAAGTTACCATACTACCCCACAGCACAAAAAGCACGACAGTCAATGTAATTAATGGCCAGCACTTTAAACAATATGATAAATGCACACAGACAAGATGAGGCATTCCTACTTTTCCATTTGTGCTCCACCATGAATGATGAGCTGTGAATGCACCGCCCACCATCCATCAAACTGAAACCTACTCGTCACCTACGGAAAGAAACAACTCAAAGTTTCCTCCCTCATTCAACAGGGCAATAATGAGCGTCAGGGGAGATTTATAGCAGCCTTTAGAATTTTTTTCCAGGACAATTTAATAGTGTCCTAATACAACAACAAGGTGGCTTTGGAAAGAGTGTCTTGTCTAGTGGCTACACAGTACACACCGTTGTGCTCACGGGGGGTGAAACAGGTTTGGCTGGACTTAGCGCTGTCCCTAATTGGAAAAACTCAAGAAGTGCATCTGCAGAAAATGCAAGTCTTCAATGCCCTTGCAGCTTCCTATTACAATGGCTCGCATGATAAATGGGCCCCCTGAAGGGAAAGTGGTTATTCTGTCAGTATTTGAAGATATGTGATGTAATGAGCAGCAAAATAAAGAATGGATGAACAGTTTCAAAATAAAAGATAGATACTGCACCAACTCATTTAAACTTGGCAGGGTTGAACATACCAGAAACCATCCTGATTGTTTACTATCGGTGAAAACAGACATGACGCTAACCACCCTTTAACCACCCTTGGTGGTTATTTATGCATGTTGCAGGGCTGTATTGGTGCCCCATGCAGCCTTGAAACATGCATAAATGACCACCAAGGGTGGTTANTAACCACCCTTGGTGGTTATTTATGCATGTTGCAGGGCTGTATTGGTGCCCCATGCAGCCCTGAAACATGCATAAATGACCACCAAGGGTGGTTAGCATCATGTCTGTTTTCACCCTATGTCAACTAGCCAAAATTGGCAACACGATACACTACCACGTCTGTGTCTATGGCTACAATCCTCAAACTGCTTACACTAGAGGAGGCCCACAGCCTCCAATAGGACTCCTCTGGCACAAGCCGTTTGAGGATTACAGCCTGTGTCTTAATTTGTACCAATCTGAGCTGATAGCTATCTTTGCAGTGAATATTCCAGTAATCGAAATTAGTCACCAGAAACACAGATTGTATTGAATGTGCACAAAACAACTGGAAAATAATCCTACAGCCAGACAGTTGGGACAACGGGATGCATAACTGTAAGTGCGCAACACGCACTAGCTTGCACAGCTAAAAAGGTCCGTTCCTACACGTTTACAACAGCAAATCTTGCACGTAGAAAGGTATAAAACAGCATCTGCAAGCAAAGTAATTAGATAAGAGATTTTTAGTGAAGAAAAATGTTTAACATTCCCAAAAAGGTCATTCTTCCACATCTTGGAAAAGGAAAAAACCCAACATTCGTATGATCACACAAAACATACCAATCTCAAGGTTGTACCATTACAACGGCCTTGTTCTCCTTCCTTCTTAGAGTAAAATCACATATCGTGGGCCTTAAGGGAACTAATTAAATAAAATGTTCTAAAGCAGAGGCAGGCAACAGACTAGGGACTGATAAGACAGAGTAGACTAAACTGCACCAAGGAAAAACACTGAAAGCCTTCAGAACATAGCACTGTATTTAAGAATTAGGCTAAAATTGTTTTAGGACCAAAATCTAGAGTTTGATGTATTTATTTTTAAGTTTACAAAGCCTAATCAGAATAGAATGTTATATTATATTATTATTATTGTTATTATTTTATATCCTCTCAGTGAAGTGGGAGGATTTCATTTAAGCAGCTGCCTAAAATGCTGGAAAACCTAAAGACTACAGCCTCAATCCATCAACCACTTACTCTGGGGTAACCCCATGGACTTCAATGGGTCTACACTGGAATAAATGGTTTGTAAACTGGGGCTGGTTGGGAGATTAGGCGGTTGGGGGGAGAGGTTAAGGAACCGTTCGGAGAAGGGTTGGGGAGGGTTCCATGGGAGGAAATTGGAGGGGTTTATGTGTTTTAGCAATTGTACGCCACCCTGGGGTGATATGGGAAGGGTGGCATATAAGTTTAAATAAATAAATTAAATAAATAAATAAAAATACCACAAACAAAATCAACCAAACCGAAGATGTGGAACCACAAATTATATAAGGAAGCGAATAGCATTTCATTCCCACGTCATCCAGTCCTAGATTAATAATTGTCCAAACAAAGTGAAATGCAGAAAGTGATTGTGCTTGATCAAAGGGATGATCACTACAGTATAACTTCTGTGTAACGAACACCTATGGGACCAGAGAAAACGTTCATTATACACAGTGTTCACTGTAATAGGGTTTGGCAATAAGCAAATGACAAAAATGGTTTTCATTATAAACTGCTGTTCTCGGTCAGCCAAATTTGTTGAACTATAAAGAGATTATATCATTGCTAGAGATAAAGGAACATTTTAAGCAGATTTAATTTTTTGTTTCTTAACAATATCCCTTTCAGTGTCGAGGAATTTTGATTTTTGCGTGAAACCTGAATCCTCTCTCCCATGACCGTCCATTCATGTAGCTTCTAACTCTATATTTTAGAACACCATTGTGTCTCTGACATTTATTGCTTTAATAATCTTATCTGAAGAAAAAGGCAGCGAGGGGGATCTCATTCTCCGCTCATAACTTCAAACTAGTAAACAGAAATAATTCCCAGCTCTAAAACAATATAGAATTTCAATCTTCATTCTAGTGTCTCTCTGTAGAGAGTGAATTATTCTCCTAGTTAAATATGAATGGAACGGCAAGCACCAACAAAAATGCTAATTTCAGCAAGCGGTGGTGATTTAATAGAAGAAATCTCATCAATCACTGAGAAATAGGTTGATAGCCTGGGTTTCATGGCTGTCGGGGGCCTTCTTTACTCTAGATTAGCCCCCAATGGAAGATATCCCCTTAGCCTCACTATTACTTTGTAATGGGGAAATAAAAAGCAAAATACGTCATTTTACAAGTTTGATGGATATTTGCTATGCTGAGGGTACAGCAGCCCTCCACCATTAAAGTAAATGAGAAGTTTTGCCATTGACTTTAATGGTGGAGGGCTCACTTCTGAGTTATTAAAGATGTGCTGGGATCTGTATTAGGGTTTCTGCTTTTCAGCTGTAAATAACCAGATGGGTTTGTCTCATATGCTGGATCTGTCTCTCTCATTCCACCCATCGACATAAGAACAGGGGGAATGGCGTGAAGGGAACACAGCCCTCTCTCTCCGTCCTTACTTTGAGCATTCTTCCTACTAAAGTGCACCAAAGGAGAAGGAGAGAGAGAGAGAGAGAAAGAAATCAGGGTGCTCTATCAGTCATTGCCTCGGGTTCCCATAAGAAATGTACCAAACTCATCACAGCTGCTTCAAGTTCTTCACACTGAGGTTTAGTTGACAGTCTAAGTAATGTATGTCCAATTATCACACCCCGATTTCCAATCCAGCACACCAGGCTCCTGTCCCCAGACTGTGCCAGAGCCATATTTAGGGTTACCACCTTCCCTCAAGCTACAACTAATGGGGATAGGGCCATGTCAGAAAAGGAGCAGGGCTTTTCCCGCCTCTTTCCTATGTTGTCACGCCTCCTTCAGCGCATCTGGAGGTCATGCTGCTCCACAGAGGGTGTGGCCACATCAGATAGCTTCTTAGCTCCTCCCCTTCCTGGCATGGCCCTGCCTCTACCTTGCATGAAAACATTTCCCTGGGTTAGCCAGGCACTCCTGAATAACCTGGGGAAATCTGAGCTTCATCCAGAGCCTGGAGAGGGCACCTCAAAACCTTTTTCAGTGCGGGTAACCTTAACTGTGTTCTTTCTCCAACAAGAAGCTAGCTTATCTCCTTGGTGATCACCAGCTAGGTTTCTAGCCCAGGTTTATATTACAAGGCTATCTGGTCACCTGACCTACACTTTTATACAGCCCTGTCTTGATTGGCCTTGTAATAATCAGTGCCCCACTGTTGCTGCCCTAACTAGGTACTCCTGTAGGGATTAACCCTTTCTTTGCCTGTTTCTAAAGTGATGGTCTTCAACCCACCAAAAAAGGAAGACTCCACCCACAATCATCCGTGGACTTGGGGAATACATGCGATTGACTTCCTTTTTTAACATTTGCTTTTTAAAACTCGGACTTGGGGAATGAGAGGGCAGAACTGTGTCCCTCCCACCCGTCTCCATCTGATATTGGTATTAAATTAGGGGCAGGAAGGACAACATGGCTGAATATGGGGACAAGAGAGAGAAAAATGGGAAAGTATCAGACATGCTGATCCCAAAAAGTTAGGTTTAAGCAATTGTTTTATATTATGGATCCACTAGCTATGCAAAAAAGCACAATTGGTCCACAATTTTACATCCCTGTTCAGCTATAAAACATATTGTTATGAGGCACCAAGGTATTAGGTGAGGAAATTCTAATTCTGACAGTTTCTGATGTATCTTGGATGACATTCCTTGCCCTATCTTTGATCCCAATAATTATAATGCAACAACGTAGAAAACAAAAAACTTGCAGAGTTACTATAACTGCACGAACATATGTTAGAAAAAAATTTGCTTGTCTATTTCACAAGCATTATGCCGGCTTCAGTGTGTATCCCTCTAAAAAACCTGCTCAGTCAAGCACACAAAATCAAATTCATGTGGCACCAAGGGCCTGTGCTAACCTGCCAAGCAGCAAGAAAATTCGCAGCAGTTGTTAGGTCCCGGTGATTACTGCAACACGCTGGGTTCAGACCCCAGGTTGACATATTCTTCCTGGTGAACCTTTGAATTTGCATAAAATTCATTCAAACAAATGCGTCTTTCAAGAAATATTAGGAGCGGTGGCGTAGCAAGGTCACAGCTGGCCCAGGCTCATGTCTCAACTATGGGTCGCTCTAAGGACAGAGTATCCCTAGGCAGCAGCCTTCCCAAGGAGTCTCCTGGGCAGCCTTGGCCTTGCCCCTGCAAAATTGGTGGCTACTAGAGAGTCCCCTTAAGCGACAGCAACCCTGCCAGGAAGGAAGTTTTTAAGAGTGAGTGTGGGCAGGGGCCAGTGTTCTACCCCACCCACTCTGAAAACCTCCTTCCTATCAGGGCCCTTTGCTAGTGGTCTGAGCGCAGCTAGGAAATTTTCAGAGTGAGTGGTGGGCAGAGCCAGTACTCTGCTTCCACCCACTCTGAAAATTTTGTAGTAGCACTCAGGCCATCCTGCCGACTGAAGATTTCCTAGTGCTGGTGAGGCTGCTTGCAAAGGGTCCCCCTAGAGTCCAGGGTCTGGGCTCAACTGAGCCCCCTCACTCCATGATAACAATGCTTCTGACTGGAAAAAATGACTGCTCATGGTATTCCCTAGTTTAAGATGCCAGGTTGGAATTCAGGCGAACTGGAGTCAGTTCCTTGTATCGCCAATGAATTCCCATGTGACTTCAAAGTAGTACTCAGGAGAACCACGGGAGTAACTTTGGAATAAAAATTGATGGGGATACTGAATCATATAATCCCTGCCCCATATCTTTAGAATTACAGGGGGGAGAAAAAATACAGGGGGAACTTCCCCTACTATAATTACTCCCATGCTCAGGGCCTAATTTGTGTGTTGGGTCACTGGAAACTGGAGTTCCGAAGGCTAACTAAAACCAGAGCCAATGGGAGTTGAAAGTAGTTTGGTATCACCCAAGATCGGTTCTTTACGTTCTCCTTGCCAAACTTCCCTATGCTGCTGGTGTACCGGGCCCCTTCCTGCCCGGCGGCATCCCTCACCGCTCTAGCGGAGCTGGCCTCGGAGGTGGTGTTGAGCTCCCCCAGGACCTTGGTTCTGGGGGACTTCAACGTCCACGCCGATGCCAGCCTTGTTGGGGCGGAGCGGGAGTTCATGGCCGCCATGGCAACTATGAACTTGTCCCAGGAGGTGATCTGCCCGACCCACGTGGGGGGACATATCCTCGACCTGATCTTCGGCTCTGGCCTTGAGGCGGGGGGTCCGGTTGTGGGGGAGGTGACAGCGGTGCCCTTGTCGTGGACGGACCATTACCTCCTTCAGGCCGGTCTTTTAGCGCGCCCCCTCCAGAAGGGGAAGGGACCAGTTAGGATGGTCCGCCCTCGGAGGCTGATGGAACCCCAGCGGTTCCAGGAGGTCCTGAGGGAGCTTACCCTGGATGTGGACGGTCACTCTGTGGATGAGCTGGTCCGGCATTGGAACATCTTGCTGGAGGAGGCCATTGACAGGGTGGCTCCGAGGCGCCTTCTGCCTCGGTCTCGTCACCGCAGGACCCCTTGGTTTACTGAGGGGCTGCGGTGTATGAAGCGTGTGGGCAGGAGGCTAGAGCGACGCTGGCGTCGGACTCGGTCTGTCTCCGATCGTCTTCTCCATAGGGCCCATTTGCGGTCCTATGTGGAGGCTGTGAGGACGGCGAGGAAGGAATTCCTCGCCGTCCTCATAGCGTCTGCGAAGTCGCGTCCAGCGGAGCTGTTTCGGGTGGTGCGGGGGCTGGTTAGTCCGGCCTCCCTCCGCCTGGATGGGGACTTGTCCCGGGCCCGCTGTGAGGAGTTTGTCATCTACTTCGCAGACAAGATCGCTCGGATTCAGGCCGATTTCGACGCTGGGTTGATAGCAGTAGGGGAAGAGCGCGGGGGGGCGGAGGGTCCGTCTGGTCCATCTTTATGGGGTGAGTTTCAGGAAGTGACGCCAGCCGATGTGGTGGATGTCCTGGGGTCTGTGAGGGCCACGTGTTGTCAACTAGATCCATGCCCGTCCTGGTTAATAAAAGCTTCCGGGGAGACGTTGGGGACGGTGCTGGCGAGGGTGGTGAATGCGTCCCTTCGGCAGGGGAGGTTGTCGCCTTGCTTAAAAGAGGCTGTGGTGCGCCCCCTGCTGAAAAAACCATCGTTGGACGTAGACGCGCTCGCCAGCTACCGACCTGTCTCTAACCTTCCCTTTTTAGGGAAGGTTATTGAGCGGGCAGTGGCGCTCCAGCTCCAGGGTCATCTAGATAATATCGGGCTCCTTGACCCTTTTCAATCTGGGTTCCGCCCCGGCTATGGCACCGAGACGGCGTTGGTGGCCTTGGTGGACGACCTCCGCCGGGAGATGGATGCGGGATGTTCGACATTTCTCATCCTGCTCGATCTCTCGGCCGCTTTTGACACCGTGGACCATGGGCTGCTTTTGAGACGACTGCGTGACCGGGGGGGTTTGGACGGGACTGTTCTTGAATGGTTCCGTTCATTCCTCTCGGGGAGGAGCCAGCGGGTGGTGTTGGGGGAGGAAACATCGAGCCCCCGCGCCTTACCGTGTGGCGTTCCGCAGGGATCGATCTTGTCTCCATTATTATTTAACATCTATATGCAGCCCTTGGGGGAGGTCGTGAGAGGGTTCGGGGTGCGATGTCACCAGTATGCTGATGATACTCAGCTGTACCTCTCGTTTTCTACTGACCCAGACCCTGCTGTCTCGGTGCTATCCCAATGTTTGGAGGCCGTGGCGGATTGGATGCGGCGGAGCAGACTGAAGCTCAACCCAGATAAGACGGAGGTGATGGTGGTGGGGAGGGCGAAGGGGGTGGTGGCCCCCCTGGTTGGGGGGGTTTGCCCCCCTGTAGCTCAGCAGGTCCGGAGTCTGGGGGTCATATTGGACGCAGACCTGCGGCTGGAGCGGCAGGTGGAGGCAGTCGCTAAGGCTGCCTTCCGCCAGCTTTATCTGGTACGTAGGCTGCGTCCGTATGTCTCTGGCCCGGACCTGGCCTCCCTCATCCATGCCTTCGTCACCTCGCGGCTCGACTACTGCAACGCGCTCTACGTGGGGCTTCCCTTGTTCTTGGCCCGGAGGCTGCAGCTGGTGCAGAATGCGGCGGCTCGTCTTCTTACGGGGACGGGTCGCCGGGAGCACATTACACCGGTGCTCCGAGCTCTGCACTGGCTGCCGATAGTGTGCCGGGCCAAGTTCAAGGTCCTAGTGATGATCTACAAAGCCCTATACGGTCTTGGCCCCTCATACCTTAGGGACCGCCTCGCCCTTCGCGCCCCGGAACGGCTCCTGCGGTCTGCCGGGGGTGCCCTCCTGGAGGTCCCCCGTGTTAAGCGGGGGGCCACGATGGAGCGAGCATTCTCGGTGGTAGGGCCGCGGCTGTGGAACTCCCTTCCGGAGGAAGCTCGCCTGGCCCCAAGCCTTTTGACATTTCGGCGGAACTGTAAGACCTGGCAGTTTGCCCAGGCCTTTGGGAGGGAGGGGGGGGTGATTTTAGTCCCCCGCCCATTTATTTATTTTTATTTTCTAGCCCTGTTTTATGTGATGCATTTTATATTTAATATTTAATATTTTAAAAGGAATTTTATTGTTTTTATTCATTGTTGGTAGCCGCCCCGAGCTGCGTTGCAGGAGGGGGCGGGGTATAAATTTGAAAAATAAAAAATAAATAAATAAATAAAATATTTTCTGACAGTGAGCCAGAGTAGCTTAGTAGAGAAGGCCAGCCATGGTGCCCTGCCGTGGGGATGACGGGGCCGAGCAGATGTGTTGGCCTGTCGTGGCATGCGTTGGCCTGCATGGGCAGCCCTGGATGCACGGCTGGGATCATTGAGGAGACGCAGTTCAGGCTAGCCACCCGCCCAGCCCAGGGCAGTCCTGGGCCAACATCTGGCGGCCAAGGAACAGTTTTAACAGATGAGCGAATAATTCCTTGGCCCAGGCGAGCCCACATCAGATCTTTTTTTTTTTTTTTACCCATTATCTCTCATTATCTCTCAGCCTATTTCAAGGCTAAGCACATTTACTCTAGATGAGAGTCAGGGAAGCTGCTCTGGAGTACACCCATTGACTCCAGTAGGAGTACTCCAAAGTAAGGGAGCATTCACTATTTGCTTTCCTCCGATTTACAAGACTTCAGTCATCTAATCAGGGACCCAATACAAAAACATGCAACTCAAGTGACCAACCATGAACCCCAAGTAAATAAATAAGGGTCCAATATTTTGTTTGCATCCAAATTCTATCAGGAAACGTGCCAGTATCATGTATTTCCATTCCATGTTGATGCATTCATCATTTTTATTAAAAAAAAAAAAATTTGTTCCCAGTTCAGTCAAACTGAAAACAACTAGATTTGTCATAGAAATAATTTACAGTAAGCAGTTAGACCAATTTTAGTTATATTTCCAAATCCAGTCACACTAGTTCCTCCCATACCAGAACAACTGGATTTACAGCTCTTGCAGAAGACACGCGCCACACAAAAAATAGATGCTTTTCGATTCAAGCTTCTACGTTTACAGGATTCAGCTTTGAATTGCTAGCCTGAGGGGTGAAATTAGTGCCAATTCATAATCTCCCAGGCCTTTTTCAAAGCACAGCTGAGTACTCATGTAAAACTGCAAAGTGTTCTATTTTGAGAATTCTGCATAGTGATCATTTTTTCTGCCTCTTTCATCGTTTACGTTTGATTAACGAAGACATTCACATGCAAACAGAATCTCTCCTATTAGAATTTCATCTGCTCCTCTTGTTTCTGTTATGATATGTCTAAGATGATGGGAGTCCTCAACTTAAATTGCTGGTTGAGCCACAATAGCAGAGTTGGCCCCTAACATCCACAGAGGAAGTCTCCACCCTGTGACCCAAATTAAAATCAGTTCCATTTAAGTTTAACCAAATTAACTTGGAACCCAATATACCCAAGCTAAATCAAATGATACAAGTCTTAATTAAATCAAATGTCAAGTTAACTCAAGTGTACTTAAACGCCCACAAATGCTTGCCCAAGTTAAAATCACTTGTCCAAGTTAAATCAGATCTCCACAACAAGGACTTGCTTGCTCATGCTTGCATACACAGAGAGAGAGAGAGATTATTGGCCTCAGCTGAATTGCAGTCTTTTCCCAGTTGGGGCCAATCAACTCTTTCCCAGTTTGGCTCCTTGGCCACTACACAACGAGGGTCAGGGGTAGGTGTGGCTAAAGTGCTGCTGAGGCACTAAGGCCTGGCCCCTGCAGTGACTTACGACAACCCCCTGCCTCACCCTCACTCAGCCCTTCCCTGCATACCTGGAAATGCTTTAGTAGTCTCTCTGGTTACTGCTGCGGTTGTGAGAGCCACCTGTTGCGCTTCCTACCGACAGCTGAATTTCCCAGCTACTCCTGGAAGTAGTGGCAGTGGCCTCCAAGGCTCTGGTTGTGGTTGCTCTCTGCACAAGCTGTGACCCACAAACCCCTCACAGTGGGGGATCATAACTTCAAGAGAGAGACAGTCAAAGTTGTCAGCCCCAAGTACTCAAAAATCATGAAACATGACAGAAATCATAAGATTTAAATAAAATAATAATAATGAAATGTGGGTTATTTCTGTCTTTTTCTTCCAAGTCTGTTGGAAACACTGCAGTCAGTCTTCCAAGCATTTCTTCACAACCACAAGTATTACGAATGGACTTTTTTTGTTGTTTTTTTTTAATGTAAGTTTAGATTTTCACCATTTTATTGCAAGTCTCAGGATTTTAACCCTTCTAATGGCCACCCTATATGTTCCTCCGTTACATCCCACTCAAAACCTGCCACTGATTATTACAGGAAGGTATATTCCTAGTTACCTG
Organism: Sphenodon punctatus; assembly: GCA_003113815.1. Taxonomy (NCBI): domain Eukaryota; kingdom Metazoa; phylum Chordata; class Lepidosauria; order Sphenodontia; family Sphenodontidae; genus Sphenodon; species Sphenodon punctatus. Next base: position 5,086,523 of record QEPC01009797.1, on the reverse strand, counting down.
CAGCCTTATTTACAAAATGTGAAAAACAAAAGATCCTAGCAGCCAAATCCTTAAAGCATGTGTCTGGCACAAACCTCTTTCATGTCAGCGGAGCTTGTGCTGGCAAAGTACTTCCAGGGTTAGCCTGCAAGTATCCAACATAAACACAGGAAAAGGAGAAGCAAAAGCCAAGGAAATTAGGGTTCTCCCCTCTCTCGGGGACCACACCAGAGGAGGCAGGGCAAATGGGAGAGCCGTAACTAGCCTATGGTCAATAGGTGCATTTACATGAGGGACGCCAACTAACCATGCCCCAGAGCAGCTGAATCACCAGCTGTGTGTCTTTCACGCCGTGGCTGCCTGCCCCGCACTCCCCTTTACTGCTGGCTTCTTCCAGCCAGCACTAAGCAGGAGTGCTTAGTCAATACTAATGGGGCAGGCTCCACTCCCCACAGGAAGGCCACACACCCACTCACTAGTACTGGCTAAGTACTAAGGAAGTCTGGGGCAGGCATCCACGGCACAATAGACACACACATCTGATGGGGCATGGTTGGTTGGCATCCCTTGTGTAAATGCACCCGTGGCCACCACCACATTGGCCATGGACTAGTTCTGACTCTGGCAAATAGGCCATCACAGTTCCTTTTGAAGTAGCCCCTTCTCCTTACTGAGCGTTGGGACATCACAACATTCCACAAGGGGCAGGTTCACATCACACACCCCTTCTGACATAACAGTACCCTTGCGGCGCTTCAGGACATCATAGGGGCAGGACCGGATGGAAGTCCCTCCTGGAATCCTCCATTTTCTAGGTTAGCTGCCCCAGAGCCTGGAGACTCTGGGTGGAAACCCTAAAGGAAATCCATGGCAACTAAGCAGAGCAACATTGGAATCTTCTTCCTCCTAAAAACAATTCAATTTTTAATTCTGCCTCTCTTTCACACTCTCTTGTAAGTCACCAACTCCTGGCTATCGGCAGCCTGTCTCACACTTTAGCAGACTGGACAGCTTAATGGACCAGTTAGGTTGGTCCGCCCTCGGAGGCTGATGGAACCGCAACGGTTCCAGGAGGCTCTGAGGGAGTTAACCGTGGACCCCGACAGTCACTCTGCCGATGAGCTTGTCCAGCATTGGAACATCTTGCTGGGGGAGGCAATTGACAGGGTGGCTCCGAGATGTCTTCTCCCTCCGTCTTGTCACCGCAGGGCCCCTTGGTTTACTGAGGGGCTGCGGGTTATGAAACAGGTAGGTAGGAGACTAGAGCAACGCTGGCATCGGACTCACTCTGAATCTGACCGACTACTCCATAGGACCCATTTGCGGTCCTATGTTGAGGCTGTGAGGGCAGCAAAGAAGAAGTTCTTTGCAGCCCTCACAGCATCTGCGAAGTC
>QEPC01009797.1:5057704-5078265 GCA_003113815.1 Sphenodon punctatus | reverse complement strand
GGGGGGGGGGGGGGGGAGGAGGAACTAGATCCAGGGGCCAGATCTAGGAACTGGAATGGGGACAAATAAAAAACTAACCACAGGCCACATTTGATCCCACAGGCCTGAGGTTTCCCATCCCTGAGGTAGAGGAACTGTCTGAGGCCAGAGGCATGACTAGCCTAAAAGTCACTGCAGCAGTCAATGGGTGAGCTAGGAACAGGTCCCAGGAGCGGGAAGTCTGTTTCCTGCTTTACACCAAATAATCGTACATGAGGACGCCCATGTCAGTTCTCCATGTTACAAAACATCTCACCATTGCCTTGCTTGATAGGCCTAGTCACTGCCAAATGAGAAATGACACAGCTGAAAATTCAGAACACAAGATTCGTACCTCTTCGGACATAATTATCTCTGTATCAAACCAAAAAGAAGAGGCTGTTTTTCACAGGTCTGTCAGAACATCTGGATTATATCTTCAGAGACAACCGTGGCATGCGTAGCTTTGGAAATGAAAAGCTGCAGACCAATGTTCTTATCTATCTATTTGTGCAAAGTAATCTCCAAGAAAGCTTTATGAATATTTTAACTTTCAATAAAAAAAATTAAAAAAGAAAAAATTCTAAAGAAGCTATTTTCTGGCTTTGTGACCTGCAAAATTATTTTCTTTTCTTTACGGCACTCGGAGAGGTAAGCCATCTGTTCCACGTTTCTCTCACATCTGACAAAGATGTCATCTTTCCACATAATTATTTGAAATGTATTATTTTTATCTTTATTTTTGGGGTGGCTGAGTGAATGTGAAGCTTTTTCCAAAGCAATTTTGTGCCATGAAAAGTTGCATTGCACATCAACAGCGCAATCAATGAGACTTACAAAAAATGTGCAATATGATCAAAAGCGAAATGCAGACAAAATGGGTCTGTTTTTCTCCTCTTTTCCTTAGGCACTTTGAATTGAACTCTTAAAATGAAACACACTATTGTTTCACCAACTGTGTAACTAAAGCTAGCCTCCCACAAGAGCAGCGACAGAGCAACTACAGCCTTTTATATACTTCCACTTTCAAGAGTTTAGAATACGATGTTTTCACATCTGTTTACTTACTTTTTCCTTTAGGGATTTCAGCAAGAGCAGGTCAAAAACAGAGAACTGCTGTTCAAGAAAAAGAGTTGGGGGAGGAATGTGAATCACTCAAAATTGTGTCAGACTGGGAGGCCTGAAAGACACTAACCTTCTCTCTAGAAACTCGAGAAAGAGAATGTGATTTTCATTTCACCTGTTCCATTATTGGGTAACATTGGTTTTTGTTGCCTACTTTGCTACGATTTGATTTTAAACCATTCAGGAAAGACACGTCAAGGCTTTCAACCTTATTCTGGGAAAAAAGAAAAGCAGAATTCTAACAACAATGACATTTTGCAGATGCAGAGCCCCACACCCTATGTCTTCCCAAGTCACAGGCAACATTCCATATCAACTGTCATGGTGTAAGAATTAGCCCCTATACATTAACCATTTTTCATCCAAGGACACCAAAATCCATCTATTAATCAGTTAATCCATGAGCTAAGGTCGTCCTCATTTTCCAACCAGGAAAAATTAACCATTTCAGCAAAGACATAAGAACCAATGAGAAAGGTGTTTGACTTGGACCTGGGAGATAAAAGTTCAAATACTGTCTTAGCCATGATCAGTGAGTGGCCTTGAACAAGTTGCAATCTCTCAGCATCAGTTCCCCAACTGTGAATTAGAAATAATAATGACCTATTCATGGGGTTATTGTGAGTTGTACTAGTAAAGGATTGTAAAGCACTTTAGACATTGAAAGTGAGAGAGAAATCATTAATAATAATAGTATTGTTACTATTACATGCAGTAAAACAGTGGAAGATCCAGGGGTAAGATCCTTTTGATTCTAGTCCTTCCCCCAACAATTTTGGAAAGCAATTTCTGCTAAAAAAAGACTGATCAACAAGTTGTACCCTTCAATGACCTTCTGTATTTCCCCCCATACATTTATTTGAACTTCTCAATAGCTTTGGGCAGGCTACCAAGCCCTATTGGAAGTTATCCAAAGAGCACCTAGGATTATTATTTTTTTAAGATCATTATAAAATATATCAACTAAGTGTTGGAATACCTTGGATCATTTTGGCTTCTTTTACTGGTCACTGGGTCTTCATGAATATATAAGAACATCACTTACTAAGGGATGCTTGACAAATTTTGAAAAGATCAATGGTGGATTTCACCAAATTAAGGCTGTCACAGGGTAAGCTAGCCCTTCAAAGATTAATGCCCTCAGCTTCCCTGCTCCTAACCAGCTAAACCTTCCCAGCTGTGGTAAATGAAGGGGGGCGGAGGGCTGTCCGCTGTGGCTGCGGGAAGTCAACTAACCACAAAGGAGAATACAAGAAGCCTCCAGCCCATCATAAAGAGAGAGAATGTGCATCAAGGAAGCCTAGATAAAAGGGCTGGATGTAAGAGGTGCCGGAGAGGAGATCCCAGGACCAGGGAGTACAGAGTAGACATGTGTTTCAGAGACTTGTGTTTATGATTCAGTAAGCTTAGTTTACTTTACTCGCAGGCAGGAGCCTGCTAGGGGAAGCCCTGTTGAAATCAGGGGCATGCGGAAGAGCTAGTACAGTTGTGGAGACCCGAGAGTCCTAGGCAGCTTTCAGATGTCATTGTGGGGGGCTCCTTGTGTTTCCCTCAGGAATACAATGCAGTGGCACTTTCCATGAAGTTTGAAGGTATCTACCACATGGTAACTCCAAGAGGATTTGTGGCAAAGGCACTGCTGATATTTCCCAGGGTGCCTTTACCACAGATCACCTCACAGTCACTACATGGTATATCTTCCCCCCCTCCCCCCCAAAAAACAAAACAAAACACCACAGCAAGCACCATTTTGTGGTCATCACAAGTTGTTGCCACTAGGTTCACAGGAGTTCTCTGGGACTTCTGAAAGAACCCTTAGAGGAAGATCAAAATGCCATGCATTAGGTCTCTGGTCAAAGTTTCTATAACAGTCTATAATTTACTGAGAGGGGAGCGAACCCTGTGCAGCTTCACCGCCTGTGTTGGCCATTTTTATTCAGGTTTTTCACTGAACCCGTCCACCTCACCCAAGGTGATATTATAATACACGACTGGTGGCATAGCTTCAGCAAACAATCCCCTGCTTTGGGTGTTATACTCCTACACCACTGTTGGGTTCAGGTCAGATTTTGGACTGTGCATTACATGGACATTGAGCATTACAAGGAGTGATGCCCAGTTGATGTCCTTGGCCCATCAGGAAAAGCAAAAGCCTCATGTTCCGCTTGGAATGAAGAGAACTGACTGACTGACTGAACCAGTTAGGACAAATCAAGCCATAAAGAAGGTAGGGATAGCCAGGGAGTGGTAAGGAAAGGAGGAGGAGCCAGAGTCCATTTAGAGTGCATTCTCATGAGCATAAGATCCAGGGGTTTTACTCCAGAGTGTTGTAATATCATAACACTCCACGGAGGACACGACCATGTCAGTGAGTCCCAGCCCGTTCAGATCAAAGTTGCAAGGAAGGTGGCAAACCTTACTTAGGATGAGAGAATACCAAAACAAAACAAAAATTCCAGTGGAACCAGTTTCTATTCAATCACGATGCAGGGGAACATTTTAAAAGGAAGTCATAAGGCATTTCACTGCATCACCACAAGCAAATCGCTAATCGTGTTATGGCAACAACGCGCTGGACCCAATTCTATTATTACTTTCACAGCAATGCCAATGGAGTTACTCTTGGTTTATACCAATGCGAGTGAGATCAGGCTGAATAAAGATGAAAAACTGAAACCTAAGATTACTTGAGTGCACGATATTCCGTTGGGTGGGGACAGAGAAAGAATCCAGCAGAAGGGAAAAAAGCAGGCAGCAGGGACAGCTAAAGTAAGAAGCAGGTGAAATTAGTTAGGGTTAGGGCCCCATTCTACAAGCTTCTGGCATGATCAGATCCCCATGATTTCAACGGAACTTTGAAACATGGAGACCTTGTACGTCTAGACTCTTGGCACCATTACATGTTATTGTTAACATAATTTATAAAGTCCCAGCAATGTACCAGGTGCTGTACAATCATGAAATATAGATTAATAATCTCTAACTGTTTGCATCTTACTATCTAGAAAGACAAGGAAGGGGGAAACATAGGGAGAGACGGGTTCATTTAATAAGCGTGTTTTTAAATGACCAAGATGGGCAGGGGGTCTGTGTCTGCTGAGGGGCATGGCTGCAAACAGTCTATGCACAGGACGTGCATGGGGAGCGCTTCACACGGGCAACTCCCGGCATGGCTACCCTGGCCACAGCAGCAGCCTCCGCACATCTGGCTGGCCCCGCACAGAGAACTCCCTATTTTTTGCTGGTGCTCTGTGCATGACCATGAGTGGCCACTGTTCCCCTAACGCACCACCTTCACACAGGCAGATGGACGTGTGGTCCGTGGGGGGCCATGCGTGGATGTGTCTCATTTAAAAACACCCTAGGTTACAGGCACACATCCTTAGCTTAGTTACAGGGGAGAAGGAGACTGATGGATAGGACAAGAAAAAATTCAATCTAAGGGGCTGAGGAGCTAGAGGACGCCTGACAGAAGAGGCAGGGAGTGGCTGCCTGCCATAAGAATCGACGGTGCATGCGGCCTCCCGCAGCCTCTTTAAAGACGCATTCTGGAAACCTCAATATCGAGGTTTCCAGACTGCGTCTTCAAAGAGGCCCCGCGCGTGCTGTCAATTCCTACGGTGGGAGGCCATTTCCAGGGTGTGTAAACCCACCCCGCGGCGCATTGAAGAACACGCTTCTCTGGCCGCTCGTCTAAAAGCGGCCTCAGTTCTTCTATTTACCAGCCAATGGCGGATATAAACAAACAGCCCCAGTCATCAGAGAACTCCCCTTCCCACAGGTGTGAAGCGATTTGGTGTCCATGGCAACCAAGCGGTGACTCTATCCTGTGCAAACACTCTGCCAGTTGTACTGAATCGTCAGTACCTCTGCAAGATTATGTTTAGCATTCTAGACTTTCCAAATAAGAGACACATCTGACTCCTTCATAACATCCCTCTCCTAGCTCTCCATCCTGGAGCCAAAGCAAAACTCTGTGCTGAAAAGTTACTGCTCTGCTCAACACAAAACACAATCTCCCCGGCTAATAAGATTATTAATTATTTATATATCACCAGCAATATACCTGGCACTGTACAATCACAGGTCCCTTCCCCAAGGAGCTTACAGTCTAAGGAAGACAAGGGAGGGGAGGCAAGTGAACATAAGAAGAGACAAGGATACATTCATGGTGTCGAGAAGTCGCAGGTGCACTGCTTAACTGAGGCTGCTTTCACATGAGACGGTGTCTTCCGAAATTTTCTTGTTCCTGCAATCTCCCCATGATCTTAGAATTGTGCAATTTATTTTCTCGGCACTCTTCTCATGAGACGTGTCTCCCGCAATTTTTCTTGCCACGTTTTACATTGACACCACTAATTGTGGAACCTATCGTTCTCACAAGCGCAAATTTTGTGTAATTTTATTTTTCATCCTCCCCTTCTGCCCTGCACCTGCTGCCCAACTGACCTCAGGGCGGGGTTAAAATCCACAAGCCAGCAGTGGATTGAAATTAACAAGCCAGCAACAGAGCTCGGTGAAATTAAGAAGTTGGCTAAAATTAACAAGCCAGGAATGAGCCACAGTTCCGTCCTGCTGGTTTGCTGGTTTCCACACCTGCTATCCCAAGATTGTAATACCAATAGGTATTCCCACATACCCAGTTATGCCCGTCACTGTAAGAATCGAATTTTGGAGCCCGGTAATGCACAAGCACTCAAGGCATAACTCGTGGGAACAATGCACAATGGTGCACTCACACATACAGTTAACTTACAGGAGCAAATTACAATCCCGCAATTAGCGTTTCATGTGAAAGCAGCCTCAGTTACATGGAAGAGGAGGCATCCATGACAAGTCTATGGGGATGAGGAGCTAGGGAAAGCCTGACAGAAGAGGTAGGTTTTCATGAGGGATTTCAAGGTTGGGAGGAAGGGAGCAGATTCTTTCCCGCCACACTCCCTCCCTGAATGAATATGTACAGGTTGGGAGTTTCAGGCATGGGGAGCCACAAGGGAGAAGGGTTTAATACAGCGGTTTGAGGAGCAAGAGAGTCACGAGCAGGTGAGGGCGGTGGCAGAGGAGAAGTGACGTTCCCGAGTAGGAATGTGGCAGAAAGCAAGTACAGAAAGAGAGGGGAGCAAGGTCACGAAGAGTCTTGAAGGTAAAGACAAGGAGCTTGTGCTGAGGGAGGAATATGTTCAGGCAGAGGGAGCCAATATAGAGCAGAGAGGAGAGGCTGGACTTGGTCAAAGCAACAGGCAAGGTGGATGACCTTGACAGCAGAGCGTTGACCGGAAGTGAGAGGGGTGAGGTCGGAGCAGGTCCCTGTAAACCAAGACGGCACAGGGAGGAAGGATGGTCTGTGGTTAAAATGCAGAAATGGAAGTTAAATGTATTAGGCCACTTGCCCACGTTACACCAGCTGGCGATTCTCCTGGCCGGGAAACTATGCTGAGCTGCGCATGCGGGCACGGAGCTAAAAACATCATCAGTTGCGTCCAGTGGCTGTTTTGTCTCTGAATGTCAGGGCTGGATTTCAAGCCCTGACATTCGTAGGGAAAAAAAGCTGCTGGATACAGCTGATGACACTTTAGCCCCACGTCCACGTGCACAGCTCGGTGTCGTTTCCTAGCTGGGAGATCCCCACCGGGAGAATCGCCAGCCAGTGTAACGTGAGCAAGTGGCCTCAGATTCTCTTCCCAGTTCCATTACCGATTTCCTGAAAAAACAAGTCACTTTCCCCCTCTGGGCCTGTTTTCCAGTCTCTTCATGGTATTGTCATGTTTTATTCATTAAGTGTGTTGAAATCCTCAGATTTTTTTTTAAGAGAACTGCAATGTCTTGTTATGCAGCCCAGGGTCCTGTATCCAGCAGGGAACTTCAGATGTTGCTTCCAAGGAAACCCCAATGCCCCTAACCAATGCTGAAATGTTGTACAAGGGTATGGAAGGTTCTTTCCAGACTTGAGGGTGAGTTGACCCTGAGGGTACAGTCATCTCACACCCTGTAGCATGAGACTGGTGCCTGATAATATTAACTATACATATTACTGAGCATGCAGTTACCAAGACCTTTTAAAGATCTGTCCATCTTTAACTGGAGACCAGTTATCTGAAGTCGCCAAGTGACATAAATTTTTTTTAAAATTAAAAAAAAATCAGAACTTTCCTGAACTGTCAAAAAGTACCATACGGAACTCAGTCCACATTTAAAATGAGAATATTATTCTGTAATAATGGTCCAAAGCATGAACACCTCCAAATACTGTAATAGCAGCAATATTTTGTCCCATTACTGGTAGAATATTGTCATATTAAAAAGGCAGCACAAGTTTTGTAACCCATGTTCTTTTTTCTCATGTTCCAAGAAGGATTGCTTGCATGAACGCCACCTGTCTCATTTCACCTGAGAGAAAGCTGTCCCAATGAAAGAGGGTGCAGTCCTGCAGCAAAATTCCCATTGACTTTAATGGTGGAAGATTCCTAGAACCATGGAACAACAGAATGTCAGAGTTGAGAGTAACCCCAACCGTCAGCTAGTCCAACCACATGCTTGGAATCGAGGATGACTGCAACATCCTCAACAGATGGCTGCCCGCCCAGCCTTTTTGGGAAAACCTTCAGTAATGGAGAGCCTACAACCTCCCTAGGGAACTTGTTCCCTTGTCTAACATCTTTTACTGTTGGGGAAAATTCTTCTGATATCTAAACTGAAATCTACCTTCCCGTAACTTGAGTCCATTATGTCTAGCCCTGTCCTCTGTAGCAATGCAGAACAGTCCCCTGCCATCTTCTCAGTGGCAACCCTTTAGATATCTGAAACGGATACCATCTCTCCCCTTAATCTTCGCTTTCCTAGGCTAAACATACCTACGTCCTTCAACCTTTCCTCATAAGACTTGCTTTACAGACCCTTTTTGTCAATGACCTTAAAACAAGGCATCCAAAACTAGTCACAATACTCCACATGAGATCTGACCAGTGCTGAATGGAGTGAAATTATTACCTCTGCTGACTTGGAGACAATTGTCCCGTGAGCCATGGAAACAACAGTGTGGAGAAGTCAAGTCTATTGATTTCTAGCCTTTACAGAAGAGCTACACGTTCTCTACTGTCTGTGCAGATCTTAAGAGTTTCCTCAATACAGTTTGTTTTATTCATCATGTTTGATTCAGACTCTCAAGCAAAAATTTTAAGTGCTTTGGACTTGGTTTCAGGTCCTCCCTTCTTCTGCTCTATGACTCGGGCAGATTTAACATTTCATCCCTTCTAAAAAACAAAAACTGGAAGGTCCTGTTTCCTGATTACTGAAAGTATCTTTCTTCTAGCTGCCCAGCCTATTGGATGTTTCTTAAATTGTATCTCCTTCTAGGTTATAGATTATCTGAGAAAAATATCCCTTAGAGAAAGGGTTCTTGCTTAGCACTGTTAGACGAGGATTTCCCACAGACTCTATGCACAATGACTTAAAGAGACAGTCCTTTGATGACTAGCCAAATTCCTCCAGCTGTTTTGCCAGTGGGAGTCTAGAACAGGGGCAGAGAACCTGTGGCCTGTGATCTGGCCCACAGCTGGGTTTTTATTTTAATTTGCCCCCTTTCCAATTCCTAAAACTGGGCCATAGATCCAGCCCCTATTCTCAAGCACTAAAGGAGTGAGCTCAGGGGAAGGGAGTAGAGATGAGGACATGCCCTCAAGATAGAGAATGGTGAATCCATAGAACAGATACACAATCTGGACCCTCCCCTTTCCTCTCCCATCCTGAGCACAAGTACCAGTTCCTATCTGACCTGCGGAGCTTGTACTAATTTTCAAAGTGGTCCACAGGAGGGACAAGGTTAATACTCGCTGGTCAAGAGAAGTGGGCAAAACTCAGGCTTCAATCCACAAACTGCTTACTCTGGAGTCAGCATTTTGTGGATTGCGCCTATAGCTTTCAGAGATGTTTCTCGTGTTTTGTTGGTCTCAACAAAACAAACAAAAACAAAAACCCAACTCTCATTTAATTGGCTCTTGCAATTTTCTCACACAGCAAGGGCCAAAAATCCCATTCCCACTGAAGACCAAGGCAGTGTTCTCATTGGCTTCAATGCTGTTACAATATTTTATTTAAATGTATATCCTGCCCTTCCCATTAAGGCTCCAGGCAGCTTACAAACAGTAAAAACATCTTTTTTAAAGAAAAAAACAAAAAACCTTAATCACCCCCCATGTTTAAGTATAAATGTATAAATGACCGTAACGCAAGAAGCCTGGAAATTACTCACACATCGACTAAAACAAATCAGCAGCACTCTTCATTTATGTGCTGAGCGACACACGCACAAAAAGTGTGTCATTTTCCTCACAAACAAAAAACCAATCCAGTGAGGAAGGAAGCCCACTTCAGCCGAAGTTGCTGAAAATGTATTTGAAACAAAGCTAATATGTGGGGAAGCCCTTATGAAAAATAATTCTTCAAACATTTTTTAAAAGGACACTGCGTGGAAGAGGAAGGCCTCAATCTGTCCTGACTGCAATTCATACCCTCTCCTTCATTGCATTCAGCCTTAGTCAGATCCATGTGGCCCACCTTTCTATGGGAGAGAAACGGATAAAGCCGCTTAGTGTCCTTGCTCATCCAACCCTGAACCTCTGTTGAATAGGACTCTACCAAATGCTTGGATTTAGGCCCAAGCGGAGGGAAATGTTATTCCTTTGGGGGCGGGGGGGGAGGAAAGGTTCTCTCTCTTTTCTCCTAATGCTGCCAAATGAGAGCGCCTAATCTGAAGCGATACTCAGGATGCCATTAAACTGATAAACTTAATAATCATCCCAGCAAGTTAGTACCAAAATCATAGTGATATATTTACTTGATCCCAAGCTTACTTTTTCTTGCAAAGAAAGACCCAAAATAGTGACTCTACTTGACTTGTCTCAGTACTGAAAGAGAAGATTTATATATTAGTCACAGTATCGCAGGCCTGCCCAGAGACCACAAACAAAGCAAGAGTCTCGTGATGCCCAGGTTTGCCGTCCCTCTGGAGTCTCTGGAGCCAGGAAGAGTGTCGGCCAGTCTCTTCAGGCTAATTGGGGCAAGGGCACATTGGACAGGGGGCTGAGTGAAGAGTTTCTCCGGAACCCTTTCTGAGGAGACCCCGCCCTTTGTGGACCGTCGTGATGTCACAATGGATGTTTACAGACGTGCAGCCGGTGTGCCAGCTCCATGTCCCAGGCAGGCAGGGCCACCCCTGGCCAGGCCAGGCCAGAGAACAGAATAAACGTTTCCCTGGCCTGACCCGGCCAGGAAGGGGGCAAGGAGCAACATGTCGTCAGATGGCCCCGCCCCCATGCTGTAGCCAGGCACCCCCACCATGACGGGTAGCCATGGCTGGTGGCTGTGGCAACCCCCCATGCCAGGGCTGGAGTGGCACAGAAACAGAGGCGCCTGCCCAGTTCAGCCCACTATGGGCCACCTGGGCAGTCGCTGGGCCCAAACTGTGGGCCTGGTTCCTTCTGGGCCCACATGTCCAGGCCAGCCACCTACCCTGCCATGGTCTGTACCGGGCCCACATCTAGCAGCCTGGAAACATCCGTGCAGGTGAGGCGCTGGCCCAGGCAGGCCATAGTGGGCCGAACCAGGCCAGCGTCATGTCTATTAACACCCTATGTTCCAATAAGAGTGTGGCCACATCAGAAAGAGGCAAGGGAGTTCCACGCCCTGAGCCCTTTTGGCATGGTCCCTCCCCTTTCTGGGTCAAAGCATCCAAAGAATTGACACGCCTAATTGTGCCAGGCACCCGCACAGAAAGAAGCTACGTCTGCCCTAAAGATTGGCCATTCCACACAAACAAGAAACAGAACGAAAGAGCAAGCTACTACTGTCCCTGTGTGGGGAGCGCCTGCCTTGCCGGGGAGTCGCAGGAAGGTGAACAGGAGGGAGACAACGCGGAGGGGGGCGTGGTGCCTGAACCAGCAGTCTATTGGCCCAGAAGCAAGTCCGGGGGGGGTGGTGAAGAGGCTGACGCATCTCTGGCAGCGTTGTGGAGGTTGGAGGGGTAGGCGGGCCCTGTAGAACTGTGCCGGTGAGGGAGTGAGTGTGTGTGTGGGGAGCTCCTGCCTTGCCAGGGAGTCCCATGAAGGTGAACAGGAGGGAGACAACGCGGAGGGGGGCGTGGTGCCTGAACCAGCAGCCTATTGACCCAGAAGCAAGCCCAGGGGGGTGAAGAAGCTGACGCATCTCTGGCAGCGCCGGAGGCACGTGCGGGGGCCACGCGCCTAAGGGCTGTACACACAAGGGCGCACCTTTGTGTGCGCGGCCTTAGGCACCGGCAGTGCAAGGTGCACTCCCGCCCTTGATTTTAGGCTTAGCGGTCGGCTGAGAGTATGGCCGGAAAATCTGGCGCCAAGAAAAAGAAAGGACAGATGTGGTCATTGGCCCCACCACAGAGGCTAGCGGCTCAGAAATCACTGGATGCCTTTCCCTTCCTCTGCTCCCGGCGTGTATCCTTGGTGGGGGGGGGGGGGCAGGACCTCTGGTGGAGATGTTCCAGCTGTGGATAACCCGGTGACTCAGGTGGAGGTGGTACTTTCCAAGTGTACATCCAAAGCGGGACAAAATTATTTGGAATCTGCTGGACCCGCTTATGGACTTAGCCTAGCGGTGGGGGTTAGTTCCGGCTCAGTGATGGACAACTCAAATTCCCGTGATCTTCTCCTTAGACAATGTCTGGCTTTAGAATCACTGACTAACTGTTTCAGTCAGTCGCTGGGCAAAATTGTAGTGGTGCTTAGGGCCCAGCAGGATCATCGGCAGGCCATTGTTAAGGCCCCAATGACTGGTAGAACTGGTGGGCAGGAAGAGCAGGTAGGAGGGAGGTCGGACGCACTTGACCACTCATGCCCTGTTACCCAGGGGGGACCGGGGGGAGGGGCCTCGGGCGGCCAGCTGACTGCTCCCGTTGTGGCCACTGCGCCCGGCCTCCTGGCTCCCCAGGCTCCGAGGATGGTTCCTATTCCTGGTGCGGTTTCATTTAGAGTTCAGCCATTGCCTAATGGGTTTTTCCCATTATGGAACTCAATTCCAGCTATTGCTTATTATTTGGAACAAATACTGGGGTGGGTTCCTCCTGGGGCCATTGTATCTTTTCAGCCACTCCCCTCTTATAAGTACTCTCAACGGTTTATAGTGTGTTTTTTTTCAATCCTCTCATTATGCCTCCATGGTTTTGACTCAAGTCCAGCTTTTGTCTACATGGGGGGGTTCATGTGGGTGAGGCCTTTAGGGACCGAGATAGCCAATCTGTGGCCGCAATTTCAGCCCGAGACCACGCTGCGGTGCCGGGGCCTTTGCCCAGAGGTTCCCGGTGCAGTGGTGTTGGTTCTGGGGAAGACCCAAAGGAAGACTCGGCCTCCATCCAGGAGAGATTATTGACCTTAGCCCAGGGGATCGAACAGGGCAGGGGGCTGTTAACTGAGATTTTTGCGGATGATAGCCAGGGGCTGGGGCACGTCCTGATGGACCTGGCACCCCCTAACCCTGGGTTGGGAAGGGGGGAGGCGAGGTCCAAAGCTTCTTTGGAAGACACACAGATGGAGGTGAGGGAAGAGACTGACCTGACCGGGGGGGGCGGTGTTGGTGAAAACTGTAGTGGGTCAGCCTCCCCAAAATTGGTACCCTTACCCCTTGGCTGGCCTAACCCGCTTAATGACAAGGGGCAGGTGATCTGCCAGCCTAATGAACCTCAGGGACCAATGCTGGGGGGGTTGAGGGGGAGGGTTCCTCCGTTCTCCCCAGGCAGTTGGATGAGAATGACATTTTGAATGGGTCAGTTGGCCATGCTCCAAGTTCACACACACACCCCCACCCAGTCTGGGTCTGGTAGTAAATGTTCCAACTTAGGCCTAGATAATGTAGGTTCGGTGTCATGAGGGTATCAGCATCGCGCCCTGTCCCCTCTGGCCATTTGCTCCTGGAATATCGCGGGCTGGAATTCACACAGGGTTCAGGATCCATTTATTGAATATCTTAGACAGTTCCAGGTAGATCTCCTGCAGGAAGCCTGGACAGGAAATGAATTGGAAATGGAAGGTTATAAGTCCTACATGATTCCAGCTGTGACCCTGGGGAAGAAAGGTCGTCCCAGTGGGGGGGTTGCATGTTTAGTTAACTGTTGTTTGAAGGGAAGGGTAATCAAGGAGGTGAAATTGTTGCCTATTATGCAGGGGCTCAACTTGGCTGTTGGGCCTTTTAAAGTCATTGCCTGTTCAGTCTACATCCCGCCGATGAATGCGCCCTCTCACGATAGTACTTACTGGGCGCAATTAGAGAAGTTCATCTCAGATTTGGTCCATGAATTCCCACGGGCCCTGCTGGTGGTAGGGGGCGGATTTCAACGCTCGACTTCGGGAGGGGGATGAGACTCTACTCAAGTATGTGCGTTGCAATCTGCCCCCGTCGAATGCTAGTTGGGGGGGCTTCCCATAGAGGAGAGGAGATCAAAGGACCAGGTTATAAATTCCTCAGGATTGAGGTTCAGGGAGGTGGTGGCTGTATTGAATCTTACCATTCTGAATGGTAGCTCCCCCCATGATATTCCAGGGGATTTTACTTTTCTGGGTCCACAGGGGACCAGTGTGGTAGATTATTTTGTAGTAAACACCCTGGCCTTACAGCAGGTGCATGGTTTTCAGATTGGGTATATTTTGCTTAGTGACCCCTTGGCCTTGCAACTTGTTTTCCAACTGGACATTGGCTGTGGGGGGTTATGGTTCCCCCCTCGGTCAGGGATAGGGATGGAGGACACCAGCGGGGGATACAGACCTAAGAAATGGGACAGAGACAAGGAGGAGTGTCAGTTTGTTGAGATCTCCCCCTTCGTCTTCAATTAAGGATAAGGCCATGGCACAGGAACCTTCCCCAACCACCATAGCCATCTACGAGGAACTTATGGCAGAGTTGAGGCCTCATCTGATGCAGAAGGGACAAATGACTGGGGGGGATGTCCCGGCGGGTTAACCAGAGGTGGCTTGATAGAGAATGCCAGCAGGCCAGACGTGCCTTTACAATCGTGTACCAGTCCTATCGTTATCGGCAGCTGACCCAGCTCCCACCACAGTACTTTGAATTGAAGAAACATTATAGGGCAGTTATTAAGAGGAAGAAGAAAGAGTATGCCATGGAGGTTTGGCATAGTTTGGATGAGGCAGGAAAGAGTAACGACACAAGAAAGTTTTGGTGCACTGTCAACAGGGTATTGGGGGGGCTCTAGAGGCCCGGAAGTTGGTATTATAGCGCAGGATGCCTGGGAAGAACGTTTTAGGAAGATCTAGCATCACCATATGAGGGTGGGAGAGCAGATAGATTTAGAGTCAACTCCACTCTGGCCCCCAGTTACGGAGGAGGAAATTCAGGAGGTGATAGGGTCCTTCCATAACAACAAAGCACCGGAGGTGGATGGTGTTAGGACTGAACTCCTAAAAGCCATGAGGGAATGGTGGGTCCCATTCTTAGCGGTATTATTTACTGCTATAAATCAAACTGGATGTATCCCAGTGGAATGTGGGGAGGCGACAGTTATCCCCCTCCACAAAAAGGGCTTTAGGGGGGATACAATGAATTATCACCCTATCAGCCTGTTACCGGTGATTAGCAAGGACTACACAAAGACCTTGTTGGCCAGGCTGGCTGCTTGGGTGGCAAAGGAAAAGATCTTGTCACCTGAGCAAGCGGGCTTTCAAAGTGGAAGGGCGACAATTGATCACTGTTTGATACTCTACCACCTGAGCTGCAAATATAGGGATGCCAACAAAAGGCTGTTTGTTGCCTTTATGGACCTCCGGCAAGCCTTTGATTCCATCAGGAGAGATCTCCTATGGGGAAAGTTGAGGGCCCTTAACATTGACCCCCGGTTGCTAGCCATTATCCAGAACATCTACAAGCAGGCTCGGATGGTTGTGAAGTTGGATAACAAGGGGCCACATGTCCAGGGAGATTGGGCTGAGGAAGGGGGTAAGGCAGGGTTGCCTCCTTTGCCCTATACTCTTTAATATCTTTATAAATGACGTGGTTGCTCAGGTCCTGGAGGAGCGGTTCTTTCCCTCGAAGGTGGCCTCTAGACATTTAGGCTGCCTCCTGCATGCGGACGATCTGGCCCTGGTCTCGCAGACCAGGGTGGGCCTCCTAAGATAACGGTCAGTTTTTGCCCAGTACTGTCAGGAGAATGATCTAACAATTAATCACCAGAAGTCTAAAGTGGTGGTTTTCTCTAGGGAAAAGAAAATCTATCCCTGGATGGTTGGGGGTTGCTCCATCAGCCAGGTGACTTCCTTTCGATATCTGGGGATTTTGTTTCAGCAAAATGGCAAGTGGGCGGGCCACCAGAAAGCGACTAAATGGACGATTGGAGGGGCACCAGGGTCAGTTGCCAACCTTTTTTTGCAGATTTGGCAGGGTAGATTTAAATTTAGCCTTGAGAGTGTTCAACTCCAAAGTGGGTGCCAAATTTCTGTATGGGGTGGAACTTTGGGCAGTTCCGAGTGGCAAGGCGCTAAAAGGACCACAAAATAAATTTCTGCAGCGGATGCTTAAGGTCCCTAGGGGAATACGGCTTGAAGCCATCAGGTTGGAAGTGGTTCAGGTTGCATGGGATGAGATAGTAGTGAAAAGGGCGGTGGTGTTGTGGTTAAAAATAAATTTTTCGGACCAGGAGCTCTTAATGGTGGTTAAAGAGGATGGTTATGTCAGCCCATGGTTTAAAGAGATGGATAACATCTTGGTACACTTAGGATTCTCTAAGAAGTACAGCAGGACGAAGCAGTATGCCCATGCCAGGGCAGAACTAATTAGGAGAATTGACGATATTGAGGGGTAAAAGTCTTGTGCTCGGATTAGGGACACAGCTGTTTTGCGAGAGTATGGGAGGTTTATGCCAGCGTGGGGTGAGATGCCTAGGTACCAGCTACAGCTTGGGGCTGAGAGGTTGAGGCACCTGTTTCCTTGTGCCCATTTAAATTCGCTACCAACAATGGTGCTTGAAGGGTGAATCCAAGGGATAGAGTATGCCCATCGACTCTGCCCCTTTGACGCCATGGGGGTGGAATAGGTGGTACATATACTGCTAGAATGTCATCTGTATGACCAGGCAAGGACATAGATTTATCAATAGATTTCCCGGCCACTCAATGCATTTTATAGCCAGTAGGATGCTGGCGGATGAGGATAGTAAGCTCACAGGGAATGTGGCGGCTTTCCTGCGAGCGGCCTTTGAGATTAGGACTAAATTTTTGAGTTTCCAATTGGTTGGGGACTGTGATACTAAAGTGGAGGGGTGAAGTTACTAGGCAACGTCCCCGGGGGCCGGTTGGTCTAGGTAATTTCTGTCTGTGGGCTGTGTATGTAGAGGCAGCCCAAAGTATGGAGTTACTGTGGGGTGGGTAATCTAATGTTCTACGTAGATTGTTTATTTTATTTGTTACTTTGTGTATTTTATATGTGATTGTTGGTTTGACAATGACCAGTTGGTCACGTCTAATAAAAGAATTGATTGAGAAATGTGTGACATGAACATGTTATCCATCAGATTTAGGCAATCCAATCCAACTCTTCTTGGTTGGATTTGCAGCCTACTCTGCTATCCGATATGTTCAGTTATCGGTTCAGTAGAGGGTTCGACATGGAACAACAATGAACAGACTGAATGAACTGGAACCGATCTGAACAAACTGGATCGAACATCCACTCTGATGTGGACATATGCTGTGATGCTCTTGTGTTCATATGCTCCAAACAAGAGAATAATACTGCAAGTAACAGAATCATTATTTGTTTCATCAATAACCCAAAGTTCTTCACAAAGGTGAACATTATTCCCAGAGAGATAATGCAGATGGGGAAGAGAGAGCTTGAAGGAGAGTATAGCTTGGTCATAGGGCCACACTATTTCAGTATTTTCTTCAAGGACAATAACAGGTGCTGTTCAGAGATGGAATACAAAACGAAAAAACAGAACAGGACAAAAAATCAAGACAAGCCCTGCTGCTAGATAGTGCACATGTAAAGAACATCTTATGGCTCTTGGCCATATAAAGACTTTGGTACACAGTTTGTAAGGTTGGGAACACTGGAGTGGCCACCCATGACAAACACTGTGCCTCTTGCTCTCTGTATTGATTAAGCCAACCAAATGTCTCTGCAGAGAAGGATCTCCCTAAATCTTAGACATTCCTAGGAAGGGGGAGGGCTAGTACTTGACAGCCAATCATACAGCTTTGTCATTAATCTCCATCTTGTAGTTTCAAATTTAGGAAAGCATATTGGATTCAGCCATACATCTTGCACAGCACAATTGACTGATGGCTCAAGTAAAGTACAGTGGGATTACATCTGAATTCGGGATTAAATTGCCAGCCAGGTTCTAAAAACAGAGGAAATTAGTTTATGTCATATTTATTCATAAACTGGCAGTTTGCGATATGATTCTGACATGTAACAACATCTTTCCTTAGCTTGGAATTTAAGGCATGTGTTATTTATTTGAACCACTCAGTCATCAGCCACATGTCCCAAATATAAATGCCACTACAGCTTGGAAAGGCATTTCAGGAGGTATCTGCTAGAGCTACTGTGGGTGGTAGCTTGACAAATGGCTATTCAGAAAAAGCCAAATTCAGCCAAGAAGAGGGGCAGGGGGAATTAACAGCTCATGTTTTTCCCCCCTCATTCAACAGGCCAGGGGAAATGGGAGAGTAAATCCAGTTCCTGACAGATGCTGAAACTGTGCACATAGCAGTAAAAATATTATACCTTGCAGGAGCCTATAAATATCAGTTAAATACATTAAGAGCGTTTGGTACCAGACTCAAGACAGCCCCTAAAAACTCTTCACCTGGAACCAGAACTATATTTATTAAGAGACTGATAAATGGTGCCCGCTGCCTTCACATTCACAAACCCTCCAGCAGCTCAAGCAAAAAAACACTAGATTTATAAAAAATTAAATCTCTCCCTACCCTGCTGGATAACTGAGCTCAGTGACAAAGTACAGACCTGGGCAAGCAGGTATGGGCTGTACTGCAAGGTTAGGTGGGGACAAAAGATGAATACAGAAGCATGGGGATGTAAGTTTAATGGGACGTTCATCTTGGGAGAAAAACCTTAACTGGGATAGATAAGATTTGTTTTCACCCCTTAAAGCTGTGGTTGTCAAGCTTTTTACCCACATGACTCCATTTTGATACCCATATCTCCTCCTGCAGCCTCCAACAGACATGCAAAGTAAATCAAATATCAGACAGGATTGGGACTACAGCTAAAACGAATACTCAATTTGATATTCCTATTTTCCCATAGTCCTTCGAATAGCCAAACAATATTTGCATACGAATATCTGCTTATTCCAGTTTGATTATTTCGGTTTCAAAAATAGTGCTGAAACAAAGTAACCAAAATATCGAGATGCCCATCCCAGCTAACCAAAATGCTGAAGTAAGCAAAATCAGATCACCAAACTGGGATAACCAAAGTGAGCATCCAGTGCAGAAGGTGCAAATAGCAGTTTGGAGCTGCTACGTCTGGCCCGAATCTAATTGAATCGTAGAATTATAGAGCGGGAAGAACCATCTCGTCTACCCCCTTGCTCCAACACAGGATATCTTCTGCTTACAGCATCACAGACGAAGGTTTTCAAAACGCATCGGGACAAGCATCAAAGTATAGAGTCCACAACCTCCCTGGGCAATTAATTGCCTTGCCCAACATTTCTTACAGTTAGAAAGTGCTTCCTAATTCTCCCTTGCTGCAATTTAAGTCCATTCCTTCTTGCTTTCTCTCCTCTGACACTGGAGAACTAATGTTCATCATCTTTTTTGTGGCATCCTTTTACATATTTGAAAACTGCTATCATCGCTCATCCCCCCTTAATCTTCTTTTCTCCAGGCTAAAATACCCAATTATTTCAGTCTTCCCTCATATGACTCGTCTTCTAGCCCCTTTTTCATCTTAGTTGCTCTCCTCTGAATCTTCTCCAACTTATTTGCATCCCTCTTGAAGAGAGTGCCCAAAAATGCTACAGGACTCCAGGCAAGGTCTCACCAGTGCCAGGTAAGATGCCTCCTGTAAGACACCTCCTGCACCTTGGAAACAAGGCACCTGTTAAAGGCCAAACTGGCATTCACCTTTTTTTGCAACAGCATCACATTAGCTGCTTTTAGACAAATGGCTACCGCGGTGCTGGCCACACCATCCCGCTTCACCCTCAAGTGGCCCATCCATCTAAAGGTGGCCCCGCCAGATGTGCAGGGGCAGCCCCATCAATGGCGCTCTGGAACAACCTGGAGCACCACCAGTGGAGTTAGGCTAGCCAAACCTGGAGCACCAGGCCAAAGTGGAGCAGCTGTATGTCTGCTCAGCAGACCCACACTGCAACTTAAATTTCAGCCAGCTTTATCCCAGGCAATACCATAGAGTTGCGGGTGCCAGCCTAGAGCGTTGGGCAATTGCCCGCAACTCTATGGTGCAGGGGGGTAGGGTGCTGCGTGGACGGACTGCAGGCTGGGGAACGTTGTGGAGGCAGGCTGTCTCCGCATCCATCTAAAAGCACCCATTGTTGATCCTGTTCAGTTTATGATTCATAGACAGATTAGTCAGATATTGTATACAACATGAATATTTGTTCCAGATCTAATCGGAACCCTGCCACCAATGGCGTGACCTCACTTGAGGTCACAGTCTCAAGTCTGGGAAGCTTTACCCTAGAGAGCCCTTTTGCCCCTCTTTCAAAGAGAAAGCATCTCTCACCCATTCCTGCCTGAAGTGTGCAATTGTGGTCTTCAACCAGCTGGGAACGAGCACTCACAAGCTTCAGATATGCTTAAGAGAAAGGGCGCTTTCCAACATGCATTAAAGTGTACTTATGAGCTTGACCGGTGGGACACGCATGAAAATTAGGCGCGGCTTTGATGATGTCGGAAAGGCATGCCACACATGACTGAAGCCTTTCGGTGCACTGACAAATACGCTGCTACGGTACAGCGCATTTGTCAGTGCATCAAAAAGCTTCAGTCATGTGTGCCGTGCCTTTCCGATGTTAGCAAAGCCACACCTAATTTGCATGTGCGGTCCACCGCCTGAACTCATAAATTCAGCCCCCCTCCTATCCTCCCCACCATCATGCCTGCCCTAATCTCTCACCTTCCCTCTCCCTCCTCCTCCCCTTTTCCCCTGGCCCCCCACCTCTTCCTTTCTCTACTTTGTTCCCCCCTGCTCCTTCATCCCCCCCAGCCCATCACTTCTCTCCAACCTCCTCACACTTCCTCCTCCCCCTTGGCTACCTTGCCCCCTGCTCCTCCCCCACCCTCCCTATCTCTCACCTGCTCCGCTGCCCCCCTTCTCCCAATCTTATCCCCACCTTTCCCTTGATCAGCTCCCATTCTCCTGCTCCCTTTGGAACTGTCGCTCCT
>QEPC01009797.1:5019731-5050351 GCA_003113815.1 Sphenodon punctatus | reverse complement strand
GGGGGGGGGGGAATCTGTTTCTGCCTAAGTCAGGTGCACACGAACAGCACAGGACAACCGTTACCTACCAGACTACCCAGGAGAACAAGCTTTCACTTACACAAGCGAAACCCCACTGGATGGGTTTTAAACCAAAGAGAATTTGGCTCATGCCCCCATTTCTCAGGTTAAGTTACAACACAGTACAACGGCAGCTGCGGTGCCTTCTGCACCGAAAGTCAGCTTTGTCAGTGGGACGGTGGGATCCAGACATGGTAACATGCTGATTTCCCAGCCGAGCTGTGCCTGCCAAACACTGAACAAGCTTTTTCCTTCTGAGCAGGTGCTGGCTTTTGGGCAACCTGCCATTTCTGGCTGTCACAATGAGAACCTTTTTATAGGGAAACAGTCTTCTATGTTTCCTGAGCAAAGTGGGAGCAATGGGGAGGGCTGCAGAGGCAGGACGGGGGGAAGAGAAAGAGGTTAGCTGCTGCAATGGAAGGTATAAAAGAACTTGAAGGGCAGTTCTCCTCAGAAAATGGAGATGGCTCTTTGGTGCTTGTTGCTCCTGGATTTTGCAGGCCCTCTTTTCAAACACTTCCTCTTCAAATCACTTTCATGTGCTAAAAAATCCCAATTTTGTTCCCAGTTCCTATGGCAATTGTCAAGAGTCCTTGATGCGCGCAAGAGACTCTGGGGACCTTTTGAAATAAGCGGGATTTCTCCCGCAGTTGAAACCTGCTGCTGTTGGAAACCTCCACCGGGGGGGGGCTTTAGACGCTCCTCCGTGAACTGGAAATCGCCCGGGCGCCATTAGAAACAGCGACATCACACAACTCCCGGGTGTTTTGAGACACAGCATCGATAAGACCCTGATAATGGAGCTATGAGTGATAATGGGTGTGAACAAACAAAACGTTAGCGTGCTGCAGTCCAGGTTCGGTCCGTGCAGCCCCCAGTCTGCCCCTGCTCACGCGTTTAGCATGTTCAGCCTAATAAACAGACAGCCCCCTCTATGCTTTTTATGTGGATGTGGGCAGCCCCCACTTGTAGCACCAGTGAGAGCAGAGAGAAGGGAAGGAAGCAATTGCTCCTCGGACGCGTTTCGATTTCCGCCCGCGGCTCTATGGTGCTGGAGGATCTGTATGCACAGAGGCACTGCCTACAACCTAATTGATGGGACGCAGACACGTGGGTGCACTTTAGCCCACATTCGCCCGTACAGCGGGCTCCACATTTTCCAAGACCCCGCCGTGGGGGGGAAGGGGGCGCTGCAGGTCTGGTGGGTGGAGGCCATGTGGCCAGTGGGGGCGAACACCTAATAAATGGACAGGTGGGCACCCACCTAGTGCAGGCTAACCTCTTGTTTGTTAGCACCTTCCAAGTTAAGGCCCATCTTGTTCTATTCAGCTTTGTCTGTCAGTGCTCTGCAGCAGAGCCAGATGCACCACCGAAAGAAGATCTTCCATAGCCATGTACTCTGGTTGCCAGGCCAGCCAAAGAACAGAACAAGGAGGTGTCATCATGTTTGGAGGGCTCTTGCCTATAAGAACAGTGGAAGAGGTCACACTGACACTTATTCTGCTAAGTCTAACAGAAGCCCCAGCAAGCAATTTCAAATTAAATGGCCCAATCAACGGGACGCCTAATTTCTTACAAGATTTATGCCATATCATAAATGTTTGCATTGACATAATTAAAACTAGTTAGTTTTGCCACATTTAGAACAACAAATCATGCATCCAACAGTAATGAGGATGGAGAGACGTTTATTTATCTTTCTGGCCAGACAGACCAATTAAAATTTTATGTCTGAAAAAGCTCATTTTAAACTGTGCATCTGAGGATCAACTGTATCGTACAAGTCACTTTAACGTGACTGTCATAAATATGTGCCTACATCTTTATGGGCATTTATTTTTATTGCATCCATTCTTGACTCTGCAAAGCTGGGAAATACAAATAAGGAAAATGTGACTCCCAAAAGCATGCGTGGGCTGCACTGTCAGCCTTCCTCTGGCTGTCTTTGGCCCATCTCAGAGACCTTTGGGCAGCTGAGAAGGCCCAAGGGCAGGAGCAGAAAGGGTAAGTAACTGCCCGAGACCCATTAGTTGACAGGAGAGGACATGAGGAGGGCAAATGGCTTGGTAAAAGTGAGAGTGTTCTGAAGAGGCAAGAGAGAGAGAAAGCCCGGCAACAGGGAGAAAGAGCTACGGACAGGTGAAGGACAGACAACCGAGGAAAAGGAAGGCCAACAGCAGTTCCTAGAAACACAACAGCACCTCTCTCCAGCACTAGATGCTCCACTTTCCCTGCGGCTTATATACACAGCTGCGCCTGCTGATCATACCTTGACAACACTCAGTTGTAACCAGGAAGTACCCCATGCAGCCTTGGACTCTTTCCATTCCTTCTAGTCTCCTAAAGAAGGAATACAGCCATTCTGGACTAAATAGGCTTAAGATCCAAAGCCAAGGGGCCAGGATTTATTTATTAAGTCACATTTATACCCCGCTTTTCTGCCACAGCACTCAAAGCCCCAGCCAGCAGTCCCATCTCTTTTCCATCAAGAGAGCTTCAAGCTCCAACGTCTTGCTTGGTTGTAGCTGCAGCAATATAATACAGGAAGAGCAGGGGTGCTTGGGGCCCTTCATCCCACCCCTTCCCAATGTGACCATGCCCCGTTTCCAAGCATAGTGACATCACCATGCTTGGAAGGGGGTGTGGTCACATTGGGAAGGGGTGGGATAGCCCCCCTGCCATACCGCTTTCCAATGTGACCACATCCCCTTTCTAAGTGCAATGATGTCACAGCACACAGAAAGGGGGGCGGGGGGGCTGCAGATTGGGGCAGGTGACCCTTTTCACACCCAGCCCTTTCCGACATGGCCATATCCCCCACCCAACTGGCTGGGAAGGGAAAGGACCCAATGGGGTGCAATTACACTCCCATCCCTTGTTCCCCTCCTGGCACCCATGAGTGAGGGGGTTAGTCTGTCGCATGGGCAGGCTTCAGGCCATTTACATATTATAGGTCAAAAACGCCACCTTAAGAGGTAGCCAGAAAGTAACCAACAACCAGGACTGTTGCCATGCTCCTAGTAAGATGTTCATCAAGCAGGGGGTCACCTCCCAAACAGCATACGTAGAGCGTACACGACAGTAACCCGCTCTGGCCAGCTTTGTCCCGCGGGTCAGGGTCATATTTGTGCTCAGGCAACAGATGTTTGCCAGGACCGACCCCAGGCATGTTGACGTCTAGCCTGAGCGGTCACTCGGCAAAGTGACAAAAATCACAGCCCGGGCTGCCACCCCCTTCCCCCTACCAGGGCCAGTCCAGGGCAAAACTGGCCACAGCAGATAAGAACATATGTTCTGACCTGCCGTGACCCATCCCAGATCAGGGTCGCCATGGCCAGTCACCATGGCAAGTACAGGTTAGAAGAGAGTCATCCTGGCCAGAGCGCCCCTTTGGTTTCTTAACAGCAATTCTCAGTCTAACTAAACATCCAAAACAGGATGTTTCGCAGTGAAATAGTGGGTGCACACAATGTACTCTCCATGGCCTTCATTTAGAGCTGGATTGAAGACCCATGGAGAATATAATATCCAACAAATTTGTCAGCTTTGATTCAGGTCTGACGACGCAGATACGAACCGCTGTTCATTCCTGCTTCCTCAGACACGCTCTGCGGTTATTCCAGTATTTCAGGTTGTTCATTTCGGTCACTTTGCATTGGCACAGTCAGTGCTATTGCAAACGTGCAATAGCCGAAATGAAGTAATCAAGATACTGAAAATTACTGAACCAAAATAACCAGGTAACTGAACCAGGATACCTGAATAAGTGGATACGCAAATATCTGTTTCAATTGAGAATAGTGTTCAGATATACAGAGGGCTATCCGAAAATGCGAATAGTATTCATGAAGAATAAAGTCACTATTCATTTTGCCTCTAATTCATTATATTCTCCTGTGCCAACAATATCACATCCTTTCAATACGGATGTAGCCTCTGCTAGGCCCTCTCTTCTTTTCTACAGTCCAAAATTCAACCACCTTCCTGACGGAGTCAAAATGGAGACAAAACTCAAGTGTCATCAACAGCCTGGCAACCCTGTAACCCAGGGCTCCCCACAAGCCACTAACATACTCATAAATAATCCAAACAACAAGGGTAAGAAGATTAGGGCTCTGACAATAACAAAGATCTTTGAACAATTTCTCAACACATCCATGAAGTTATCTATCATCACTAAGTATTGTCCTGAGCATACAACATTAGAGGAGGACATTGTTCAGGCCAGAGAGTCCACCTCATCGATATGAACAAACGACACACACATCATATGTAGTCACAGTGCTGAAGAGAAATTAACTACTCTTCACAGCCAATCTGCGAGGCAGAAAAGTCAATAGTGCTAGCCCCATTTTACAGACGGGGGTGGGGGCGGATAGATACCCAGGGAAGTTATGGACAGAAAACCAATCTTTTGTACAAGGTCGACACAGGACCCCAAGCCTCAAGAGAGACAGAAGAGGTTCCAGGTCCTTGCGTCAATCCCCTGCACAGGGGCTAATTTCAATATAAAATTGCCCAGGGAAAAGAGAGAAAGTGAGGGATAGAGAGAGGATTAAATTTAGAGATTCCTGTCTCTAGTCTAGTTGTACGGTTTGCTCACAGGGAGATGTTCTCGGTTGCTGCCCCGATGCTGTGGAACTCCCTTCTCCCAGAGGTTTGTTTGAGCCAGAGCATCTTCCGGCAGAAGCGTAAGGTCCTTTTATATGTTAGGGCATTTGGCAGGCAGGGGAAGGGAATGGGGGCAGGGGGGGTTGGGGAAGGATGAGGGGAAAGGTTGGGAGTTGCTGTTTTTATGTATTGTTTTGAATTGTTTTGTAAGCCGCCCTGATCCATTTGTGAAGGACGGGGTAAAAACCTGAAATTAAATAAATAAATAAATAAATAAATCCTGCTGCCAACCATGCTGCCTTTACTAACACCGTGTACTGCAAGGGAGTCGGAATGACTTGACCAGCGCCATCTTTAAACTGTCTCTCACTATAAGACCATGACTTTGCATCAGCGTGTGTCTCATTCACTTCAGTGAGACTCACCTCAGCACACAGGGCCAGCACCAGTGCCAAACAACTTCAGGATTGTACCCAAAAGTCTCAGTGCGCCCTGGCTGTCTGGAAAGGTTTCTTGGTAATATTCTTTATTCCAGGACTGGGGAAATTGTGGCTCGGGAACCACACGCAGCTCTCGGGCAGTTCAAGAGTGGCTCTCGGCCAAGGCCAGGAACGCTGCTTTAATGGTCCTTAAACCAGAGTTTAAGCAGCTGAATAGCAGCTGCTCCTCAGTTTCAGCAGCCAAAACCACAGAGCACCAGTTCCTCTAGCCAGCCAACCACAAAGCAGGAGAGGCAGGGAGGAGAGAGGCTCAGCCTGGGAGATGCTTTAAAGGGGAACACGTGCGTGTGTGCACATCAATTAGGGCTCTCGGCCAGATCAGATTTTGATATTTGGCTCTAGGACTTGGAAACTTTCCCCACCCCTGCTTTATTCTATCCCATTATTCCTAAACTATCTTGGGCCATGCTAAATAATTTCTCTCCATCCTTGGTTTAGACAATCATTAATCATTTATTATCCCATTTTCAGTGTTCAAAGAGCTTTACCATCACTGTCTAGTTCACTCTCACAATTCTGCAAGGCGGGTTGTTATTATTTGCATTTTACAAATGGGGACCAGAGGCGAAGAGACAGCAATTTGCCCAGCACCACCTAGGGAACACATGACCGAGGCAGAATTTGAACTGTGTCTCCCAGGTCTAAGTCCAACACCTTATCCACGAGGCTACATGGGCTCTGAGGATTATCATTGCCCCTTCCCTTTTGTGGGCTGTCAGCCAGGCTACGTATCTGTAGTTCTTCCAATCTCTCCTCAGAAATCAGTCCTGACAATACTCCGATCATTTCTGTCCTCCTTCAAAACCAGAGACTCGTAATGCAAGAAGAGACCTCCAGGGTCATCCTGTCCAGCTCCTGGCATGGAGACAGGATTTGCTGTACCCAAGTCAGAGATTCCCAAATGGGCTTGCACTATCCGTGCATTCGGCCATGCTCCCTATGCACGGATGGTG
Organism: Sphenodon punctatus; assembly: GCA_003113815.1. NCBI lineage: Eukaryota > Metazoa > Chordata > Lepidosauria > Sphenodontia > Sphenodontidae > Sphenodon > Sphenodon punctatus. The sequence goes on along the minus strand of QEPC01009797.1, from coordinate 5,044,227 downwards.
CATAGGGACAGCGAGCAATTTTTTTTTTTTTATTGTTCCTACCTCTTTCTCAATTCACTATGTTGTGATACACGTCCCACAGAGTTTTAATGTCAGACCGTTCTCTCTCTCCCTTCAACCAAAGGGTTTTCCATCACTTGCATTTTGACCAATGAAGTACTCACTCAAAGACCAGCAGCATCCATTTAGCAAAGGCCTATTTGAAACCATGCATTTTGCTTTCAGTAGTAAGCGGTTCCGATTTTCAGGAATGCATCATGACGGGGTAGTCACTTCATCCAGTGGGCTTGCTGCTTCTACCCTAGTTATCTCTGTCTTGTTAGTGGGTTAAAGAGATGGGACTATGGCTTGAACTCTGTTTTGGCCCCTGGCACACTGGATCAGAAAGCTCTCTCCTAATGCACCAGTCATTTCTGTCACCGCTGTGACAAATAACTCCCAACACTTCTTCTGCAATAAAACAGTATAGAGCGTGCAAGCAGTCAGCCTCTCCGCACTACGTTTGCCATAGATCCCTCTTGCCATGTGGGGGTGGAATTTTTTAACACATCACTACTTCATGCTCCTTTTATCTCTATCCAGGTGGTCCTGTTTTTCTGGGAGTAATGTGTGAACGTCTCCTGATCCAGCCTGCTTTTTGATCTCCCCTCCTGGAAGTCTTTGCAGGCCCATCCTCCACTAACAGGACATGCGTCTTCAATTTTCTCCCCTTATCATTTTCACATGGTCAGCTGTTCCAGTGCCAACGTGCTGTTTTCATTAGTAACTTTTTCTTACTAGTTTTCTCCGTTTTAGTCATTCTCCGGATATTTTTCTAGCTTGGGTTAGGTGGAAATAAAAGCAGCAAGCCTCATACTTCTAGTCATGCAACCCGTTACCTGCAAAACGTATTTATTTGGCCAGGCCTTCAGCAGGCAGGGACAGGGTTTGGGGCACTGTTTTGCCGGTGTTTTTATGTTTATATTACATTGCTTTTTTATGGGGTTTAGGTTTGTATTTTATATATGTGTATTTCCTGATGTTGTTACCTGCCCTGAGCCTCCAAGGAAAGGCAGGCTAAAAACTGAAATAAATAAATAGAACGGGGTCAAGAGGAGAGCAGAAGTTAGGCCAAACATTGCAAAGACAGCTAATGGAAATGCGAGATACAAAGACGGGTCTGAACCAAATCACCTGGGCCTGAGAACGTTCAAGCATTGGGGAAGTTTGGATCCCCAGCTGAATTTTGGGACCAAGCGTGTTTTCAAATGAGATGCTACCCCGCACAGCCACCCAGTAACCGCTCATCCGAATGCCTGTCTGAAGGTGGCATGCAGAGATGCACGCTCCCATGAACCATCCACTCATGGCCACGCACAGGGCACTGTCGGAAATTCCAGGGTGTCCCATGCGGGACAAGGTTAAAAAGTGCATGGCAACAGACACCCATGCATCCCCTGCCCACATGAACGGAGGTGGCCACCCAGCCAGCAGACTGCCCGCTGCTCATAGGCACTGCAGGCGGGGGACAGGGCCTTTGCAAGTCACACAGCCTGGGTTCCCCAGCGCTCACAGCCGGGGCACGTCACTTGCAAAGGCCAGTCCAGCGCACTTCCCTCCCACACCCCATGGTCCATGGCAGGGAGAGTGCGAGGCAGCTGCCGCAGCAGCCACACTCAGAACCGCCCGTTAGAATCCCTCCCCAACCACTCCGCCCGAGTGGTGCTACTCAGTGGCCATGAACCGACCCCCCTCCCAGCCTTGCTTATTTAAAAACACCCCAATAGCCTGTTCACATGAAAATGCTAACTCTCAGGTAAAATTGCCTATACCCCCAGGTTAACTCTACAGCAGCCTCACAAATAGTTTGTGGTCACATGTAGTAACTAGGGTTGCCAGGTATCACTTAATGTAAGAGATGTCTAGGGTTACCACCTCCTTCCAGCCTTTGTTGAGAACTTTCGTCTCAACATTTACCATCTGCCCTCCTCCTGACTGCAACCAAGCCAAGCACATGCACCTGAGACTTCGCATCCGCTTGAATGTTTTGTCCCTTGTCTCTCCCTATGTCCCCTCTCCTTGTCTTCCCCCCTCGGAATCTTTTAGATTGTAAGCAGTAGGCAGGGACCGTGTCCATCTCATTGTTCTGTAAAGTGCCAGGTACACAGCTGGCGCTATACAAGTGCTAATAAAATAATAATAATAATAATAATAATAAAAAACTGGGTGAAGCCACATCGATAGGGGTGGGAGAAAAGGACCGTCACACCCCCTTTCTGACATAATCCCACCCCTCACAGAAGGTACTGACGTCATGACACCCCATAGGGGTGGAGCACCATAATCAGAAAGGGGGCAGGGCACAAGAGGCGTCACTCCCTGTTCTGACATATCGCCGTCCCCTTAGAGAATATCATGATGTGTGACTACTTCAGAAAGGAGATGGGAAAATCTAGGGGCATGCATTTCATGTATTACAAAAATGAATGGATCCCCATTTGTTTCTGTAACTAAGGTAACAAAAACGAATGAATAAGCAAATGAGATTTGTTTGATTTCATTCGTTTGTTTGTTATTAAAAATAATTTTAAAATAAAAACATTTAAAATCACTGCACATGCACAAGATGGCCACTGGGGGCATTCTGCACATGTGCTCCCCTTTCCAAAATGGTGCCAAATCTGTCAGCACCATTTTGGAAAAGGGCCAGGCATGCACAGAACGTTTCCAGCAGCCATTTTACACAGGTGCAGTGATATTATTAACCAAAAACATTAACAACCATAAAGTAATTAAGTAACAAATTAACAGCAATCAAATCAACTGTTTCCAGATGTAATGGCGACAACTTAAGCATGGGGAGTCCTCTGTACATTTACGTCCTTTTCTGTGGTATCTTTAGTATCAACGCTGGAGCAATGTCCCTCTATCAAATTTCCCTCAGGCACATGATATGATTAAAGTTCTTGAATTCAATGGGTTCTATGATAATCGTGGATTCCAAGTAGTATAGAATTCTTCTAGATTATCCTGTAGATCCACAACAATGCGTTCCATGGAAATCATGAAACAGAGTCTCTGAATCCAGTCTGATAATGTAGGCCCACCATCAACTTCCAGGCCCTTGCAATCATGTAAATTGCTGCCAATATTAGCACTTGGCAAGTCGCACGTCTAGCTTTGGGAATAGTTTGTTTAGGGTAAATTCCTACCAAATTCCTCAATTTGAGACTGGAATGGTAACCTGTAGCATTGTTCATACATTGCCACACCTGCAACCAAAAATGCAGCTACTTTGGGGCAGCTCAACCAGCAATAGAGGTAGGTCCCTGACTCACCATATTCATGCCAACAGGTTACTGGGTATGTCTTGTTTATTTGATGTAAGCAGTCTGGGGTCAGATAGGTTGTTCTTAAAGTTAGCTTAATTTGTGACTCTTTAACCAGCATTGAAAAGGAACACCTTTGCAGATGCTTCCAGATCTGTTGCATCTTTTCTTGTGTAATCTCAGTCTCAAAATCCTCCTCCCATTTGGATATGTATCCAGCATTGTGGAAGCCCATACACTCCCCAAGTACCTTACAGATTCTTGAGACAATTTTCATGCAGTAGCCATCATCAAACAAAATATGTCAATTGAAGACCGCCATCTTTGCCTGAGTAAAGGGACCCGTCAGTTCCACACTGAGACACGGCTAATTCTCATCAGTGAGCGTGCCAGTTAGTGGTGCCTAATTTATTGGAATCCAAAGTATACCCCAGTGTTATGCTTGTGTGTGAGATGCATGAATAAACACAGATTATGCCCTCCCTGGAGGAGCAAATAATGCTTTTCCACCCAGGCCTTTACCATATTTGGCATAGAGGTGCACAACATCTGGCACTATAAACCACACTGCCATTTGGGTGCACAATTATGCAATGCCACGATCAAAGGCAATTAAACAAACACTACTGCCCAAGCTAAAAACAAAAGTCTCCCCAGTTTTCCCCCATAAAGGCTGGCTTCATTTAAAAGAGCAACCTTGTGAGCATTTAGCCATTCCTATCATAGAATCACAGCATGGGGGTGGGGGGGGTGAACCAACGAGTGCTTCATCTAAGTCAATGACTATCAAATATCTCGCTAGTAGAATCTCCTCTCTGAGCGTAACCAAGGTACCTCTTATTAGCACTTAGGGAAGGGCAGGAGGATCCCAACACAGGGTGGAGGTCCCTACAATCACATGGACCAAATCCAGCCCATGGCTGTCTGTATTTGGCTCTTTTTTAGTTCCTGGATCTGGCCAATAGATTCAGTTCCTACCATCAGAGCGAGCTCAGGCAAAGGGAGCAGCAATGAAGGCATGCACTCAAGGATAAGGGACGGACCACAGCATAGATCCATGATCTGGGCCCACCCCTTCATTCCTCCATCCTGAGCGCCTCCCTTGAACACCCCCACCTGCCCATCTGCTATCCAGCCCTTTTCTACTAATTTTCAAAGTGACCTGTGGAAGGGAAAAGGTTTCCCACCCCTGATCTATTCCTTTTCTGCCCACACAACTATTGGAAGATTATTCCCTAGAAGTTCATTTTCTAGTGCTTTGCCTAATTCAAAGTAGTTTTTAAATTATTCTTGCAATGAGCATGTCACCTTTTGGAGAACACTCCCCAGTCTACTATAGCCATTCAGAGCATCTTCCAATACAAAATTCTGGGACTGAATCAGTCCATCTTGTGATTGTTTACACCAGGAAAGGAGAACTTCAGGCCCAGGGGCCAAATGCAGCCTGTGGCTAGTTTTTATTTGACCCCTTTTCCAGTTCCTGGATATGGCCCCAGGGTCCAGTTCCTACCCCCAAGCGCTGAAAGACTGAGCTCCCAGGGAAGGGAGATGAGGCTTGCACACAAGGTATGGGGACAGGTCAATGGCACAGATTTGTGATCTGGACCCTGGTCTTCCGGAGCATACTCCTGCCCTCAAAAATTGTACTAATTTTTAAGGTGGTCGCTGGAAAGTAAAGGGCTCCACACCCCTAGTTTACACCAAGGCCACTTTTAGACGAGCGCACGGTTCGCTCACGCTTGTTTTCAAAAATCCCACAAGCCGGGATTAGACGAGACGCTGCCGCAAGTCACGTGCACGGGAGGGGGACGCGCATTCTTTTCCAGCCGCGACCTGACCACCTCGATCTCCGACCCAGTCAAATCGCAGCGGGAAAAGAATGCGCGTCCCCCTCCCGTGCACGTGACTCGCGGCAGCGTCTCGTCTAATCCAGTTTCGTGGGATTTTTAAAAACAAGCACGTGCGCACCGCACACTCGTCTAAAAGCAGCCCAAGAGAACTCTTCCAATATCAATGGAGTCACCCCAGCACAAAACTAGAGCAGTGGCAGATCAGATTCCCTATGTACCTTCCCCGGCCTTCAGTTCCATCTTTGTTATATTCCTTTGCATCCCCAAATATCCCTCTCCCTCCCCCCCACCCCAAATCTCTTTCAGGGTCAGCTTCCATATAAACATTAAAGAGGACAGGAAAGGGATCAATCTGTAAATATAAGTGGGATGAAACCAAACCCAGTCCTCTGGGCAAAATGTTTGTTTTTTCTTGCAACCAAAAGAACATACTTCCCAATAGACCCTACTTAGGAGGAGCAATCCTCTCGCTTTGGGGGCTGAATCCCACAGTCCCTCTTTCAGGGGGTCAATGTTTCTCTTTCTGGAAAGGGAGACGAAGAGACCACTTTCAAGCCTCGGGCAAGTCTTTTCTAGCTGCCTCTCAGGAAATGCATTTGAGAGGACCATGGGGAGATGATGGAAAGAGAAGAAATGAAGTAAAATGAGAAGTAGGAGAGCATCTGTCACTGTTTATGCACTTGGAATATTAGAAGGCGCGTCTATGCATGTAAGTGTATGAGGGGGTAGAGCTTATTCACTGGGGGGCAGAGCTTATTACCCAAGTGGGTGGAGCTTTGGCCACTTGAAACACAGGGAGCTATGAAAGAGTGACCCCAAGACGTGATAGCCCTGATGAAAGAGTCCATCACAGAAGTGCATGTTCTATGCATTAGAGCCCACTGCAAAGTATCCTATAGCTTCCATAATTATAGGTTACTGAAATGCAAATAAAATTCAAATATGAATAATCAGTGATTTACTTCAACATAGTTACAAGCCGGGAACCCATATTCACTGTGTTGTTCCCATTTGCAGTGGGAAAAAATGCTTTGGCGCAAAACGCAACGAACGCAGGTCCCTGGTCATACCCAAAGAAAATAGTATTGGAGAAATTCATAGACAGGCTCATTGGGAAAAATAAGCCATATTCTGTCCAATGCCACCAAGTCATATTCTGTAGTCCTAACAGAGGTCAATAGTTTTGGGGTAGAAGTGTGAACATTTGGCCCAGCCTATCACCCACAATTGTGTAAGCTTAGGACATTTCTCATGAAATAAAAAACCCAAATCCGGCTGCCACCCCCCACTTTAAAGCATAGGGATACCATAAGCTCATCTGCTTAACTGCAGGGTACAATCATATCAATTTGCCCAAATTATACACGAGAAGAAAGGTAATTGGCACAGAAGAGTATTTGTTATGACTGTTACATCATTGTTCAGAGCCAGCTACAAAAGACTGAAAATGCAAAAGAGAATCAACAATGGCACGAAATCAAGAGACAACCCCTCTTCCCAAAATACACCCATCTGGCACCAGCGTGAACAATCCAAGCAGCAGCATCTGGAGCCTACATGAGCCCGGACCCCTCCATTCTGCAGCTTTAAGTGTTTATTAGCATCACCTCCCTGATGCCTTTCACATTGGGTTTGGTTTTTAAATTAACTCTACAAATCTCAAACAAAATCCACAACACTTTTCCTTTTCCCTGACACAGTCAATATTGAATTTATTGGGTGATAAAAGGTCAAAAATGTGGAAAGGTCATCAGAGCTGAATTTATGCACCATTTGCTAATCTCCAACATTTATATCCTTTTTAACTAGGCACAATAACTAAAAGAGAAAGGCTGCCATCCACAAACCACTTACTCTGGACTAATCAAATTGGCTTCAATGGAACTAGTCCAGAATATGTGATCTGTCGATCATGGATGAATACGGAAAGACAATGAATAATTTAGAATGAGAAAAAAAAGCTAACTCAAGTGAGAGAATATTATAATTGCTGGTAGCAGATTTTAAAAGTTCCCTGTAGGAATGACAGGATATCCAAGAATAACTGAAAAAGAGATTAAGAGATCCTATATTAAAAAACTTTGGGTGTGATCATCACCCACTAAAATCCTGGGAGAGGAGCCATTGGATGTTTTTACACAGGACGCCCCCATCCACATGGGGGAGTGCTCGTGTGAATTCGGTGGGGTGGGGGTAAGCGCTCTCATGACCCATGCACAGGGCAGAGACGGACTGCCCCATGTAGGGATGGGTTGGGTGGTCCATGGATCAGGCAGCCATGCATACGGCCACGCTCCCCCATGGAGGATGCTCCCGCGCACACCCCCACACGCTGACCGCAGACAACATCTCATGTAAAAACACCCATTGACTTCAACGTACTTGGGTGAAAAAAATCCATTAAAGTCAATGAAAAAACCTCCCATTGACTTCAGCAGAGCTAGATTTTCAACTTTTATTTTTTATAAAGCAGCATCCAGAGAATATCCCACCTCTCCACAGACACAAATGCACAACTATCATAGACCCATGTTCAACATGGGGTGAAGGATGCCAACTTTCCCGTTATAATGCAAGCTTTCAAAAAGAAAAGTAGCCCAGGCTTGGCATGCACCGTAGCGGTCTCAGCACAGGAAATTTTATTTTATTTTTGAAATACAGCAATACATCCGTTTCTCTTAAAGGCTACAGTTCTACAAACTATTTGCACAGGTGAGTAACTTTTATTTATACATCTAGCCTATGAATCTCAAAGGCGCTCCTCTCATGTATAATAAAGTCCCATGCCTGAACAGCTGTAAGGAAAGGGACCTAGATCACCAAGATGCAACCTTAACACCTTCTATAAAAAAAATTATTTACTCTTTAAATCCCTAATCCTACGAACAGGTCTCTCTCTATACACAAGAACAGTCCTATGAAGTCAGCGAGACTGTGTATCTGTGAAAAGCACGTGCAGAAAGGGTTTTTGCAAGATTGGGGTCTCAGTTAGGAGATGATGTTTTCGTGTTAAACGTTCATTACTTTAAAAAAAATATTAAAATGAGCGAACGCACATGCCAGCTCTGTTTTAATAATCAGATAAACAACTCTGTGACAACTGTGCAACCAAAGTTCCTCAATTACTTTTTTTTTGGGGGGGGGGGGGCATAGTATTCCCAATTGGTGCCCATACAAGCAAAACATACTGCAATACGCAGCTCTTTCAGAGTTATCCTGTGAATAATCTGTGGGTTAAAAAGAACTATAAATCGACATTGATACCACATGCCATATTGGTTGCTCACCAGACAGTACAATTAATCTATGTGTTCATAATCTGCAGATTAAAAGGTTGGTGCATACACTGGGCCTTGATTTCTCAATGGGAATTCTTCTTTTTTTTCACTTGTTAAAAAAAGAAGAAAAACCACAAACTGTGTTGCAATATAGTTGAGAGTTACTTCATCAGGAAAAAATAAATAAATGTGGTTATGGCAGATCTCTCCTGCCCTTACCCACCCCATTATTGCAGATGCTTCACAGCAGAGGGTGTGCAACATATATCCTGCTGCTACGCCTAGGCAGGATAGTGTGTGACCTGGGAGCTAAGGATGCAGTGCCAGCCCTAGCTTTCCCTGCTGTTAATGGCATTAAAGTATATCCTAATAGCACTGCACAGAACTCAAGACTTGCATTCTGACCCTAAATCTTGGTTAATATGGAGAAATAGTCTGAATTTCAGCGAACATGCTGCATGTGGGAGACATAAATCCACCCAACATAATGCACGCTAAATGCAAATTTATACCCATGGATATCACCCAGAGATGGATGTGTACAGCCTCATTTCCCCCACACACCCATAGCAAAGGGCTTCACATTATCTGCGGAAGGTACCATTTATCAAAAATGGCTTGAGAATGACATCTCCCCGTCAAGGAGATGAAGTACGGATCTTACTAAAAAACTGACACTCCTCAAGCCAAGCATATCGCATTCATACAACTGCAATGCAGTTTTTACTACCCCTAGTATAATCCATATTCCCAACCTCTTGCCTCTATACATCCAAAACCACCACCAGCTGGGGCTTGTGTTGCTGATCCCAGTATTTTCACAATAAGATTATTGATGCATAATAAGATTGGACAATGAGAAAAAGACGCGGGGGGGGGGAGAGAACGGGAGGGGGTGAAAGTCAAAAGGAAAAGCGTTCACTAACCTTTTACTTGAGTTTCATATTCTGCTATGATCTCTTTGTCTTTCTTGAACTTAGTTTGAGATGACATCTTTTGAAAGGTCTAAAACAGATCCCACGATCCTTCCTTTCTTTACCAGAAAATAAAAATAATAGTAATAAAATAAAATAATTAAAAGTCCACCTTTTTGCTCTGCTATTCTATTGGATCACAAGTGAGTCAGTTTCTCAGCTTTGCAAGCTCGTCTGTTCCACTTTGCTGTAAAGAGACAAAACCTTTCTCGCCCTTTGCAAAGAGAATTCCCTTCATTTGCAAGAACCAGGGAGTTGCAGCCGGGGGCGGGACGACACCCTTGGGAGCTTGCCCTTGTGGGAACAATACTAGAAGGGAGGGAGAGAGGGTGTCACCTGCACCCAGATCTTCAGAGAGCTTTGAGATGGGGACGGGGAAAAAAATAAGCCAGGGTTTTGAAAGAGGCTAGGAAAACAAGCAGCACAGGCAAGGGCTCCTCCTTGTCAGCATGCACTCAAACCAAGGGGGAGCTCCGTGGCTTGGATCCAAGAGGAGGTCAGGTTGCAAAGAGGGCTCTCGTTTCGCATCCTCACCCCCGCAGCCCCCAGTAGGTTTGATTTACCGAGAAGTTTGGAAAGCAGCGAGAGAGGAGAAGTTTGCTTGCTGCTGCTCCTGCAGCTGGCAATGCATTGGCTCAGTTCGGTTAGGGCTTGGGCTGCTTTTACTGCAGACTTGCTTGAATTGAGCTCTCCTCACGTCACGCAGGCAGGCTCCACCTCCCAGCTTTTATAACAACTGACACATTGTAGCCTACAGGACATCCTCACTCACTGCAGGGGGAAAAGGCAGAGATCCGCTCTGCAGAAAAGTGTAAGGTAGAACTTGGGGTGGGGGGCTGTAAGGGGGCCAGACTGCAGTGGGAGAGGACCAGGTTTGGCCTGACCAAGCAGAACCTGCCGGCTGGCCTCATCCTTGGGAACGAACTCGTATTGCTAAAGCCTGAGTGGATTAGATAGGGCAGATTAGATTTGCCCTTGATTGCATTATTGACGGGTGATATTTTTATCTCCCTACAGCATTTCTAAGTTAGCTGCATGAAAAGGCTTTACGGAATGTAATAAAATCCAATTTATTCCTTTATTGCAGAAACCTGAAGAGCCACGTCTGAGGGCATATGCATGCAGAGATTATTATTATGAAATAATAATGATGATAATATAGCACCAGCAATGTGCCTTGGTGCTAAACAGTCATTATTGATTTTGAGACAGATCTCTGCCCTGAGGGGCTTACAATCTAGAATCGATAAGGGAAGAAAAGGTGGAAGGGAACAAAGGGGAAGACATGGATATATTCATGACCTGGAGTTTACTGTGGTAAAGGGGGTGGGGGGTAGGGAAGACATGGATCTATTCATGACCTGGAGTTTACTGTGGTAAAGGGCGGGGGGGTGCGCAAAGAGACTGGAGTTCGAGTCCTGCCAGCACGGTGCATGCAGGCGCTTACTCCCTCTGCAAGACAATGGGGCTCCAGGAGGGGGCACCAGATGTTAGTGTAGGAGGAATGGGTGTGCAGCCCCCCTTTGCCATAGGTAGAGTTTCATTTGGATTTAGCCCCCTTGCCTACAACCGTGCTGGAGCCTAGGATAGTCTCCCTTCAGCTCCTCACCCCACCCTGCCGAATGCACGCTGTGCTCAGGCGTTTGACTGACGGTGCAGCAGGCACAGACTGCAGCAGCTACGCTCTGCAGTAGCAGCAGCCCCCTGGCTTTTGTGCCACCACTCTGCAGTCAGCCAGTCTGCACCCAGAAGCAGCAGCAGGAATCCAGAAAGGGAATCCAGCCATGCCCAATAGCTGCAGGGCAGAGAGGTGGCCCAGCTCAGTGTGCTGCCTCTCCCCTTTCCCTTTGTGACCCCCACATCCCCAGGCAGTGCCACCCCACCCTCCAGCCCTACATACACTCCAATGTGTGTCTTCACACAGACAGCTGCCCCATCTCTGCCCCGTCTCACCCCCAGGCAGCAGCCCGTCCGTTTCAAGGCAGCCTGGCAGATGTGCAGGTGGACAGGGCCGGACTTAGGACTTTAGCACCTCTAGCCAACTCAGGCTGCTGCCTCACCTCCTCCCCGCCCCAGAGCTCTGGTGTGTGCACGGGCTGCTGTCCGAGGCAGGGAGGGAGACAATGACGACGCCCAGCACAGAAGCAGAGTCTTTTCCTCCAAGCTTGGAACCACCACAGAGCGCGTTTGTGTGGGGGGCTTGGGGATAGAACAGGGCTTCTCCAGGTGGAGATGGATGGGGTATCCCGTACCCCTCCAGGCTGCGGGCAGCATGAGTGAGGCAATATGGTTGCGCCAGTGCGGGGAGGGGGTGCCGTCAAAATCTGCTGCCCTAGGCAGGTGCCTATGTTGTCTGCCCCTAAGTGCAGCCCTGCTGTGGGGCAGCCCCACCAGCGATGCTCCTGAACATCCAGGAGCACCACCAGCAGAGTGAGCAGCCTAATCCTGGGGCACTGGCCGGAGCTTCAGTCAGTCTACTCAGTAGACAACTGCTGCAACCCCACTCTCAGCAGGAGGTTGCCCCAGCAACACCGCAACTGTATGGTGTGGGGGAGAAGGGCGCCATGCGGGCAGACCATGGGCCGCAGCCGTCTCTGCGTCCAAGGCAGAGCTGCAAACGTGCAGACGTGGGGGTGCACCACCGGACATGCTGTGGGCTTTTACATCCATGTAAAAACACCCAATGTCTTTGGCTTCCACTCAAGTACAAGAATAACAGGCTCATGGCCTCAGTGATTTGTTAAAGGGCAAAGAGCAAGGGGCATGGCTAGGCTGGAATGGGTCCCATGCACCCCTCTTCCTACTGAAATGGATTTGGAATGTGGGGCCCTCAAACTCATGGTGGTGTTGCTACGTCCTTGCAGCAAGTGACAGAGCAGGAACTAGGAAGCAATATCTCACTCACCACAAGCCCATCTTCCTTCTACGTGCATCCCCTCCCACCAACCCGCTTGGACAGCTGCGCCACCGGCATACCTCACAACAGTAGGAGGAACAGACCCTCTTTGGGTGCTGAATTCCACTTTCAGGAGCGGGGGAAAAAAACTAAAAAGGCCACTATGAAAGCCTCAGGCACCTTTCTTGTTTGCCTCCCAGGAAAAGGCACTTGAGAGGACGATGGGGAGATGATGGCGCAACAAGAGGCTGAGTGGAATGAGAACCAGGAATGCTTCTGTATGCACTCGGAATGATGGACGGTGTGGGTGTGCATTAAGTGTGGGACGGGGCAGACTTACTGGCCGAAAGGGAGGGGCTTGTCTCTCTGCTTGGAACATTGGGGGCTATGTGATATGGCCATAAGAGAGTCCTTGAAGGACCAGGACCAAAGTGGAGGCTGGTAAGTCCTGGTGAGAATACTTCCCTTTCTGGCCAGGTAACTGAGAACCCAGAAGGGGTTAATTGGGCCAGTTAGTGATGCTCCCACCTGGGTGTAGCAGGAAACAGCAAACCAGCTGAGAAGCACTAGAGAGACAAGCTGAGTTGAGGGCTCTGGTAGTGGGAGCCTCTAGGGAGATGCACTGGAAGGAGGGCCTGCTAGAGAGCTTGATGATTGCCCTAGGGGGTGGCATGCATGGGGCCTGTATACAGGCCGTGGGGCTGGGAGTGGCCATCCTGAAGGAGGAGCTCACGGAGGGACTTGTTCGTGTTTGGAATACAAGTTTGTAGATGGTAAGTTTGTTAGAACTGTAAATTGACTCTGAGTGTGAAGGAACAGAGTACTAGGAATGTTTGGTACTGTTCCTGCAGCCACTTGTGATGTGACAGGGCCAGCTTGCTATATCAGGAGCAGGGAACCTGAGGCCTGGGGGTTAGGATATGGCCTGCTTCTAGTTTTTATATAAACCCTTTCCAGTTCCTGGATCAGGCCCTGGGTTCAACTCCTACCCCCACGTGATCGGTTGGGAGTGCCTCCCTGTGGATACCATCAGTTAGCCTTGTTCATACAACAAGAGTTCATGGGGAGGCCGTACAGGGTGTGGTACCCTGGAGTAAGTCCCCACCGGATCACTGCCAAACAGCCTTTAGGGGATTAGCTTACACTAAATCTTTTATTCTCTATACCACACTCTTTGTCCATAAACAGTAATCATCTCTCTGTCCATTCTCCACCCAAGTAACAATCCCAAAGCCTCTCCAAGCCAGGCAAGGATCACCGGGCTGGCACTCACGGCTTCCAGGCATGAGATTCCTTCAACTCCCCACTCCAATATTTCCCAGCTGCTCTTACTTATCCCCTTCAACAGGGTTTCAGAACCTTGGTTAGTAGACTTCAGTGATCTTCTCTGCATCCAGACACAGACTGAACTCCTCAGCAAGCTGCCTGTTCTTATACTGGCAGAGTGGGCGTGGCTAGGCTCCAGCTTCTCCAGCCTTAAAGGGCCAGTGTTTACCCCCTCTCCATTACTCCTGCATCCTTAAAGGGGTTGCAGTTCTTCCAAGCTGCTCCCTATTACAGAGACATTCTCAGTTGCTGACCTGTTGCTATGGAACTCTTCCCCTGGAGGTTCGTTTGAGCCCGGGCATCTTCCAGAAGCAGTGTAAGACTTTTCTGTTTAAAAAAGCATTTGGTGGGTGGGGATAGAGGATTGGGGTGGTTTGGGGGTAGGGGTGTGGGAGTTGGGTACCTTAAGCACCCCCCTCTGCCTTCAACTTCTACATGGCCCTCAGAGTTTGTACCAATTTTCAAAGTGACCCTGGGAGGGAAAAGGTTCCCCATCACCATGTTACACCCACCCACTATCAAAGCTGTAGTGTCTACACTAGTAGTTAAATGGGTAGGGTCAGGATTTCACCCTTTATTATTGAAGTCAATGGCAAAATTTGCATTGCCTTCAGTAGGGTCAGGATTTCACAATCCCGTACTTTCTATATGCCCAATGTATCTGTGTGGACTACATCTGCTAGTAATACACACCTACTCAGCTGATTTCCTTGGGCAAGCCTAACAGCATCCCTGACTATAGCATCTATTTGTATGTCTGGTTATTTTTATTTATACTGCCTCTACCCTCCTCCACAGCTCCCTGCACACAGGAATATATGTGGAATATTTAACCACCAAAAGACAGCAAGAAAAAGCGGTTGCTTGATAAAAACTAACTGAAGTAAGGAAACTTATTATTTGTTATAAATGTTTCTACCCTGCCCCTCTCGATCAAAGGTGACTGGGGTGGCTCCCACGATTAAAAAATTGGGATAAAAATACAATATATAAAATACAATAAAAATACAGAAATATAAAACCATAATAATAATAGAATAAAATCACAGTATCCGTTCACAGAAGAAACACCCCCTAACCCATGGAAGAGCCAGATCTTACAGCTTCGTCGGAAGGCGAGAAGAGCCGGGCTGAGGCGGATCTGCACTGGGAGAGCATTCCAAAGCGATGGCGCGGCCGCCAAGAATGCCCTCTTGTTCGTCCGGACCCACAAAAATGCAGAACCTCCAGGAGGGCGCTCCCGGCTGACCACAGGGGCCTCCTGGGGGTGAGGTGATGCTTCAGATAAGCAGGGCCCAGGCCGTTTAGGGCCTTAAAGGTTAAAACCAGCACCTTGAATCAGGCCCAGAAGACAGTAGGCAGCCAGCGCAGTGCTCAGAGCACTGGTGTAATGTGCTCCCTGCAGCCCATCCCCATAAAGAGACTGGCCACCGCATTCTGCACTAGCTGCAGCTTCCGAACCATCACCAAGGGCAGCCCCGCATATAGCGCATTGCAATAGTCTAGTCTCGATGTGACGAATGCATGGATGAGGGTGGAAATATCCCAGTCAGAGACATATGGGCGGAGCCTTCTTACCAGATGCAACTGGAGAAAGGTGCCCCTGGCCACAAGTCAACACCTGGGAGTCCAGGCATAGCTGCAAATCCAGGAGCACCCCCAGGCTCTGCACAGATGGAACCAATGGAGGGTGAACTCCTCCAATAACAGGAGTGTTCTTCTCCCCCAGATCCCCAGTCCTACCCACCAACATCACCTCTGTCTTATCGGGATTGAGTTTCAATCGACTTGAACTGATCCAGTCCCCCACAGCGGCCAGACACCGGGGACAGCAAGCAGACGGCAGGAGCCGGGTCAGATGAAAAAAATAAATACAACTGGGTATCATCTGCATATTTATGATGACTCACTCCCCAGTTGTGCACGACCTCCCCTAGCAGCTTCATATACACATTGAGCAAGAGAGGAGACAGACTAGAACCCTGCGGGACCCCACACAAGCGAGCCCCAGGGGATGATGTACAGTCCCCTAGGACCACTGCTGTGACCTGCCGGCAAGGTAAGAATGGAACCATTGTAAAATGGTTCCATCCACCCCGGCCAGGGTCCTCAGGCAGGTCACCAGCATATCATGGTTCATGGTATCAAAAGCCGCTGATAGATCCAGTAGAACTAGTAGGGTCATGCGACCCCTATCTAGCTCTACTACGAGGTCCTCAACCAGGCCACCAATACCATCTCCATGCCATAACCCAGACGAAAGCCCAACTGCATGGGATCAAAAAAGCTGGTGCGGTCCAGATGTGCCTGCAGCTACTGGGCCACCACCCATTCAATAACCTTCCCTAAAAAGAGAAGGTTAGAGATAGGCCAGTAACTTGCCGGAGCATCCATATCGACAGATGGTTTCTTAAGGAGACACTGAACCACAGCCTCCTCGAGGTAATTCGGCACCCTCCCTTCTCGAAGGGAGGTGTTAATGACCCCGGCCAGCACCGGCCCCAACGTCTCCCCGAAGGCCTTGATCAACCAAGACAGGTACGGATCCAATTCACAAGCTGTGCCCCAAACAAACCCGAGAACATTGATGTCACCGATTTTGAAATTCATCCCACAAAACCTTATCAGACAGGGCATTCCTAACGTCTGACTCTGCTATTGCATCCAGAGTGACGGAGTCGAAGTCATGCTCAATGTGAGCGATTTTGTCTACAAAGTATGTCAAAAACATGTCCCAACGGGGCTTGGATGAATCCAGTTCCAGGCGGAGACAGGGTGGACCGACCACCCCTCACCTCCTGGAACAGCTCCGCCAGACGTGACTAAGCAGACACTATAAGGGCAGTGTGGCAGGACTAGGCAACAAAATGGCACCTGCTCCGAAGAGGACTACCTAAAATGGCTGTCAACAGGAAGAGGAAGTTGGTGGGCGGAGTTATCTGTATAAAAGAAGAAAGCAGAAGCAGCAGACGGCAGTCTGCTCCTGACCAGAGAGGAGAACACATCTCTTGGGAGGCTGCCTGGAGGTTCCTGCAGGAAGGAGGCCTGAACCTGAGGAGAGAGTTGATAGTAACTGGCCTGTGGACTGTGTGTGGCTAGGCTACCTGTGATGTGATGGACTACATGCTTGGATGGGACTGAGGCCAGAGGCTTGGTGCCTAGCCTGGGACTTTGAGTGTGAATAAACTGTTTATGCTGAAATCCTGACTCGCTCGTTGGGACCGATCCTAACAACACTTATCAATGGGGAAGTGGGGCCCTGTGATAGGCAGCAAGAACCATTTCTTTGCTTCCCACACAGCCACGGCATAGGCCCTCAAAAAATGCTCTATGCCGCAATCAGTTGTCTTGGGAGCAAGTACAGCGCCACCTTCGCTAGGGGTGTGCAATTTTGTTTTTGTTATGATCATGAAAATGAACATTTTCATTTTTGTTTTAGTTACTGTAATAATCTAAATATAATAACAAATTACTTTGTTTTTGAAATAATGGGAAAACACTGGAAAACGTATTTCTGGCTATAACTTTTTTGTTCAATTCTGATGAACCTTGGGGAGACTGTACCCCCAGCAGAGGGCACTGTGTGTTCCAAATCTCGAAACAATTGGATAAAGGGAACTAGTTATATAAGCAATTGAATGTTGTGGATTTAAGAAAAGCTACATAACATTCCTGGCTACAGCTTCTTTATCTTCCATCTAATTTGCATGAAACCTAGGAATATTGTGTTGCTCCACAAGCTTACCAATCCTGCTAAATTTCAGAAATATTGGATAAAGGGTCCTGATGTTATAAGCTATTAACTTGAACATGCATGTCTAGCTGTAACATTTTTATATTCCATCCTGTGTGCAAGATACTTGGCAGGAATGTATCCCACACCTTCCCTGTCATCTCTGCCAAACTACAGGACAATGTGATAAAGGGCACCAATTGAATAAGCAATTGAAATTGCCCCCTTGAAGACCATTATTCAGATAAATAGCAGTACATACAGTGCCCGTCAGAGGCAAGCACCTGGCATGGCAGGGAGGCTGTAGGAGGGAGGATGGGGAGCAATCCAAAAGACAGCTTTACAGGACCAATCGGTGGTGGCTTTGAGACAGGCGTAGGGGGCAGCCCTGAGGATAGCATAGAAGGGACATAACTGGGACTTTGGGGATAGCATCCCAGCAATCAAGAGACATAGTTTTCACATCCAGGCTGGCCAATTATCATCACAATCTCATCCTGCAGCACTGTGACAGAGGACACAAGAGAATCTCTATTGGCTCTTTCCTAACCAGATGCTTCCAACTTCCCAGTAACAAGTGGGAGAGGCGGGGAGATGTTGGGATGGTCACAGCACAGAATGAGGATATTTGGTTGACATTTCTGCTGACCAATTGGCATCACAAACCAATCTTATACCACAGTGACACATAAGAGAATCCCTGGCATAGGCACCTTCTCTGCATATGCTATGCAGGCTTATAAAATTGGGACCCTTTATTACAACTTTCCAATACTTGGCAGAGATGATCCTGAAGGTGTAAGATACAGTCCTGCCAAATTTCATGTACTCTGGTTGGACTACAAAGATGTTACAGTCAAACATACTGTCACAGAATCCCTCTTCTTTGGGTGATTTTTGGGAAATTAGCTCCAGGCCCTGGACAAAAGATGGGCACCCGGCAGTGCTCTGTTTATCTCCCCAGCCGAGGGGTTCTTAAATCTGGGGTCTGGCCTCCACACTCGCTCCTACAGCCAGCCTGAACCCACCTTGTAAGGGATTCTCCAATCAAAGGTGGGTCCCTTGAAAAATCAAACTCCTAAACCTAAACTCAAAATCTAATGTAAGGAAAGATCCTTGCACCTGGATGTTTCCAGTCAGAAGTCCAAGTTGAGGCCTGCTCTCCTCTCTGAAGCCTGGCCTTGTAGTACCTCTAAGTGTGAGCCCATTGCTCCACCTCTCCTGGGCTCCAATGCCATGGGCATCCAATCCTTGAGGAGATGTGCTTCCTTTAGCCTCTGCTGTTGACTTCCATTCTCCTTCTAGAACAAGCCCTTTAAACAGGCGAGAAGCTGTTCTAGTTTAAAGGACCAGTACCCTTTTACCTAAATATGTCCCTAGACAAGCGCCATTTGTTTTGCCTTTAATTCTGGAGGCCATCTTGTGGCTGGACTCTGACACACACCTCCCTGCCCGACAAGACAACTCTCCCCGTGGAGCTTCCCCCTACAAAGATGGGTTCTCCACAATGAGACCCCAAGTCCTAAAGGACTGGGGTGGGGCATGGGCCCACCCACTCTCCCGGACCCCAGGCCTGGGACCCTTTGAAGTTCCACCTGGACTACCACCAAAGCAGACCTACTGACACTTCCCAGGGCTTTCTATGTTTTCCTTATACTAAAGGTGCCATCAATCACCACTTCCATTGTGATTTTTTTCCCCCCTATGACTACTATCTCTATAAGTCCAAACAAAACAAGATGATAGATTTTCTTGAAGTCCTATTGTCCCTTCTAGGTTAACTTGCTGTCCCAAAGTTTTAGCATCTTCGTCCTAGTTTCATCGATGTGGTGTCCTCTAAGTTCATTGACACTTGGTACACTCGTATGATGGCCAGTAGTTGTTCTTCTCCATATTGTAATAATCTCTGTCACAATATTCACATCCCAAAACCATTTTTCTGTCAATTACGTACCCTTCCGCTTCCTTTGGTGGTGTATGTAACACTACATCTTCCATTAAGGAGATAGGTGTAGTTCCAGCTCCATTCGCTTTCTTTTTCTTTGAGTTGTTTTTTTCCCCTGTGGTATCTTCCGATTTTGGGATCTCAAGTTTCAGTTTCTGTGGGGATATAGACAGATTCCAAACTTCTGTGCCAATTTCTCATGTGGATCTGGAGGTTTGGGTTCCCCTGGAAACTACAGACTTATCTTCTTCAGTCTGAGTCGAGATTTGTTGCATCTTTGGGGATTCCTGCATTTGTTGATCTTGTTGCTCACAAATTGGGTTATGGCCCGGAAGGTGGTTCTAATACTGTAGGTTGGAGTTCTTTAACTTCTTCTGGGACAACTCTTTCCAGGTTGCCATATGAATTTCTAGTTCTCTCCCAATTTCGTCACTGGAAACGGGGCGATTTCGGGACTTGAGAGTTTCAATTCAACTGCTTTTGCTTATTCCACTGCTGATCAACGGCCATCCAGTCCCGGCCCAGTATAATTGGCTATGGCATGTTTGGGAGCAGTCCTACTCTCATCTCAAAATTCCAAGGTCCAATATTAAAATCCACTTTAGCTACAGGATATTTCCTGGCATCCCCATGGATGCAGTGTAACGTAATTTCCTCCCCAGGTATTATTTTTCTCAGGGGCCATGAGGTGAGATCCAATCAGGGTTTGATTGGAACTGGAATCCAAAAGGGTAACAGTTGTATAATTCTCAACTTGTACAGCTTTAGTCTATTCATGAATCGGTGGACTTGGTGAGCCTGTTCGGGCAGCCAATACATATAAGCTTGATCACACTCCATAAGGGGACAATCACATTGTAGGTGTCCATACACCCCACAACTGAAGCACCGAATCCTCTGTCCTTCTCTAGTAGCTTCTTCTGTTTGATTCCAAGTGTCTTCTTTTGCCCTTCCTGGCATTTTTAAGGGTTGAGTAACTCCTGTCTTTCTTTGTCGCCCCTCCTGTACTTGATTTCGAGGCCAAGCTATCTGGTTGTTCTCACTCTTAACCATAGATTTACACGGTACAGCCCTGCCTATATAATTCTTTCCTTTTAAGCTCTGGGTTTATGGGCATAGTTAATAAATAGGTTTCTACTGCCGATATAGCCTCATCAAGGGTCTCAGTATTTTGTCTTCTCGTCCATATACGGAGATCCCGAGGTAGAGAAAATAAAAATTGGTCGCATCTGTATTTCCCATTGTCATCTACAGCTTCAAGTGTTGTATTTGAGCAATGGTCAGCAGGGCCACCACCAACTTTTATTTTGGAGGGGAGGCGGGCAGGACAGCCCCTTCGTCATGCCCCTGTCCAAGCATCGTGACATCACAGTGCTTGAAAAGGGGGATGGGCATATCATAAAGAGGTGTGGCAAAGGAGCTTCCCTGCCCATTTCCGTTGTGAACATGTTCCCTGAGATTTGTGGCATCATGGGACTCAGAAAGGAGGATGGTCACATTGTAAATGAGCAGGAGAGCCCTTTTACACCCACCTTTTCTGACGTGGCCACATCCTCTAGCTGAAGGACTCAGACGGGATGGGAGACAGGGGGTATAATCACACACCCTTCCCCGCCTAGTTGGCACCCATAACTGTCTTATTCCTAATATTTCTGATGAACACGCCTTCTTTGGTGGGCCTGTCTGAGTAAAAACAGACGCGGCGTTGGGCCGCTTTGACCCGCTTTGTACCAGATCTCCACCAGATTTTGGCCCAGGATTGCCCAAGGCTGTGTCAGCGGCTAGCCCAGGCTCTCACCCCCAGACTACAATCAGGTCATAGCCCAGGCTGAGGTCCACCCAAACAGGTCACAGCTGGCTATCACATCTATTGTGGCCCACCAGACATGTCCCACGTCAGGGCCACCATTGCCGGCCACCATGGCTGGATGTTATTGGCTGCCATGGCTGCCCCTCATGGCAGGGAGCAGGGCACTGGGTGCAGCACAGGAGCAGGGCCAGCCAGCTGCATTTTCATGTGTCTCCAGTCACGGCATTAGTGACCTGGTCCAGAACATGGTCCGTCGTAGCTTCCCAGTCCGGGTCAGGCCACCACCACACGGGAGTCACTCTATAATGCACTTATTACATTAGTGTGGTGTTCAATTAGCAGTGTAAGAATACTTAGTCCTTATGCAGCAATCTGCAAATGCAAAGTACTTTGCAAACATTAATTAATCCTCAAAGCAATCCTGTAATGCAGAGAGGCATCACTGTCACCATTTCACACATGAGGAAAGCACAGTGATCTGACTAGCCCAAGACCTCAGAGGGGTTCCACAGGACACAACCCTCCACTATTAAAGTCAATAGCAAAGCTCCCATTGACTTTGATAGTGGAGAATTACACCCTAGTGTTGTGGCTCAAGAATCCAGGAAGAAGGGGTGTTTTTAAGTCGCCCTGAGCCTTCAGGGAAGGGTGGGGTATAAATGTAAATAAATAAATAAAATTTTAGACTGGAGACAGCTTTAAAATCTGGTTTGGGGAAACCCCTGCAGGGAGGATTTAGACGCTCCTCACAGAACCAGAAGTCACTAAGGCACTGTTGGAAACAGAAGCACTGAGCAACTCCCAGAAGTTTTGAGATGTGGATTGGTGAGACTTTGGCTTTCAGGGACTTACTTAGTCCTCGTCTCAAAGCTTCTAGGAGTCACCTGGTGCCGCTGTTTCCAACGGCACCTGGGTGACTTTCAGTCCGGTGAGGAGCTTCTAAATACACACACATCTCCCATGGGGGTTTCCCCAAGCCGGATTTTAAAGTTGTGGGAGAAATTTCTCCTGTTTAAAAATGCCCAATGCTGTGGCCATCAGTTAAGTAAGGAGGACTTGATTCCATTGTATCCCATTGAAGATTAATGGAGCACTGAGAGCAGTAAATTAACTGGAGCAAAATAAAGTAACACCAGGAAGAAACTGAGTTAGTGCAATGAGAGAAATGAAATGCTTCACAAATGTAGGGCCAAGTGCTGAAATGAGCACTATCAGGATAGGCCGCTGCATTCACTTAATACCCTGTTGATGGACATGTCACTGCACAATCAGTTTATTGAAGGATCATTCTTCCAATTACAATATTAGCTATTAAGCAGAGACCCATGTTCACTGTGTTTTCCCCATTGCTGCCAATGGGAAAAACTTAGTGAATACACTGATACAGGTCCCTGTTATTACACAGATAAACCAGAGAGAGTCTCTGGGTGTTTTTAAATGAGCAGGGCTTGGGGTGGTCCATGGTCGCTGAGTGGCACAGCTGCAAAGCAGTCACTCAGCTGGAGTGTGTGGGGAGGGATTCTAATGGGAGGCTCCCTGCGTGGCTACCACAGCAGCCGCCTCGCGTTCCTCCCGCCATGGACCACGGCGGAAGGGAAGCGTGTCGGGCTGGCCTTTGAAATTGACATGTCCCACCGTGAGTGCTGGGGAACCCAGGCTCCCCAGGGCTTGCGACCAGTTCCTGTGACTGTGTCCCCTGCCCACAGTGCCTATGAGCGGCAGACCAGTCTGCTGGCATGGGTGGCCACCCCGGTTCATATGGGCAGAGGATCAATTTTAATTTATACTCCACACTCTTTCGCCAAAGGCGACTCGAGGCAGCTTACAACATAATATATACTTCACAATACATAATAATACGGCACCATGGGCAGCCTGACTGTTGAAGGAGGTGGACTGCGCTGTAACCTGCTAGCCCTGTGTGTTTTCCAGCTGACGGCCAGAGGGTCCCGTGAACTTGCCCAGGGGGGCGTGGACGTGCTGTGTGTAGTGCAACGAGGTAACCCCTGACACCTGGACCTTGCTGCCACGCGGCTGATTGGCCATCGCTCTCCCCACCTAATATTTAAACCTCCCCGCCCTGTTGGCGTGCGCGCCACGGGCGTGCGCACCTAAGGGCAGCGCGCGCACGGGCGTGCCCTTGTGCGCGCGGCCTTAGGCGCCGGACGTGTGGGCGGGGGAGACCGGGGAAAGTACCCCTCATCTGGTTGTATTATGTCTCTAACAAGTAATAAGAGACCTCGACCTGAAAACAAAGACTCCTCCCTACTATCTACTGCCATGCCCAAGCAGAGGAGGATTGATGAGTTCTGGGGCCCGGTACTGGCCCATCCGGAGAGTTCTGTAAACTGCTTTTTGGAAACTGCCGCGGATGGACATCGATCGTTGTCGCACCTTCAGCAGGACCCGAACTCTCGGACTTTGCCTGGCCCTATGGCGGACTCTTTGATAGCATTGCCACTCCATGACTCTACGCACGAGTTTACGGGCTGTTTACTTAATCCTAATGTTGTACCAGGCGATGGTCTTATGACTTTTTTGTCTGACCATGTTTCCCTTACTACAGAAACTTTGCGTTTTATGTTCCAACAACTTAATCTGTTAAATGGGAAAATGGATTCGATACTGCTTTGTCAGGGACCTCAGGGGCGGCCAGTGGTTTTGGAGGGAGCCCCTAGATCTTTGGGGCACTCTGGGGGACTTCCATCAGGCCCCGTATGTCCTCCTAAAGATCTAAATCCCCTGTCATTGAATGGGGGATCTCAGCGACCTCGTCAGTCAATAGATATGACACTTCGCCCAAAGGCCCCAAATTCCTTGACCCAGGGTAGGGCCTTAAAGCATCCCTGGCAGCCCGAGGGGCTACTATTACATGCTACATCTCCTTTAAAGGGCCCCCAGCCTATGGTTCCTTTTGTGATCCAACAGCAAGAGGTCAAAGTACGGCAGCCAGAGGCTTTTGATATTATGCAATTGAATCTCATCTTTATCATCTTTCCTTTGCCTGGAAATCTATCTCCGCACTGGGATTCATCTATAGATGTCGCAGAGCATCTAAGAGCCTTGTTAAATGAACCCATAACTCGCCATGACATTCAGGTAGTGGATCTGATGGTAAAATCTCACCCTCGGCAGCTGGTAAATGTTAAGTTTAAATCCCTGGAGTTGGTCTCTTTTATTTGGAGCAAGCAGTATTTTCTAAATAAAAGTGGGGTGTTTGTCTCAAGAGCTTATGAATCCCAAGCGGGCCAGCTATGTTATATGGAATTAACTTCCAGACCTAGGTGTTCCTCCCATGTTCCTAGTTCTGATCCAGCTCCACCTGCAGATTCTGTAGCTTTAGTGACGGTACCTACCCATAAATTGACTCCAGATT
>QEPC01009797.1:4990356-5017213 GCA_003113815.1 Sphenodon punctatus | reverse complement strand
CCCCCCCCCCCCCCGCCCATCTCACCGGAAGGCAATGCCCTCCCTCTCACCAGGGGCTCCCTCTCTCACCAAAAGTCCCCATTCCCTATTATTCAGGCACTGCCCCTCCCCCCCGTCTCACAGGGAGGAATCACCCCCCCTCCCCACGGTTCACCCCCCATACTCTCACAAGGAGGGTTGACCCTTACCGCACTCAATCCCCTTGCCCTCCCTACGTGGACACCCGTTGCCACGGACCTTTTGGGCTTGCCCCGCACGGCACACTCCAGACTTCTCAGCAGTGCGCTGTGAGTGGCCATTTCTGGGTCCCGAGTGGCTCACAGCAGCATTCATTCCCTGCACCACCTTCAGACGGGCGGTCAGATGGGTGACTCCTGGGTGGCCATGCATCGTAGCATCTCGTTTTCACATGCAATAAGTTATGCACTTCTCTAAAGCAGCCAAAGTTAGCTGCTGTTGGAGACAGGATGCTGGGTTGGATGGACCACTGGTGTGGCAGGCACTGGTGTGGCAGGCAGTGTGGCAGGCACTGGTGTGGCAGGCAGTGTGGCACTTCTTATGTTGTTTACTAAAGGCTGAGGTTCCAAAATCATTTCTTTTCCATTCATTTGGGAAGGGAACCAATTTGAGGTCAATTGGAGAGATTAAACTATTATGAAATAAAATGATTTCTAAACTCCATATTTTAAAAATGCAAATATATTTGTCTCAAAATTCCACTTTTGATATGGGAGTTAACCCTTCCTTTTTAAGTATGGAAGTCAGCTTGAATTTTATTGTCATTTTAAAAACAAACAAACCCAAACTTGGGAAAACCCCACTTTAAAACTGTTAAATTATCCCCCAATAAAATGCTTGCACAGTTAGTCAATCACAGGTCAAAAACTAAAGCATGTGTCTTATACAGCCAGATAAAGCCGATTATAATGAAATGTTGGCTGGCCATGGCTGAGTCACACACTGGGTCATTTGTCAGATACATTCATGGAAATTGTGACTATTCTGTGTAGAGGGAAGATGCTACACCTGGTAAGTTAGACAGTGAGAATGATTTCACCTCGCTCTAGCAGAAATAAGGGTCTGAGATAAAGTGGAGAAAGAATGCAAGAGAGGACGGGTCAGCAAGCGATTATGGGAGGGGGCAGGTTCTGTGTAGAGCGGATAATTGGAGCCTGACACCTCTCACACAGATGCTATTCGTTGAGCACCAAACCCTTTGAACTTGGTGGAAGTTGAGAGATCTCAGTAGCTTTCAGAACTGGGGGCAGCAAACTGTGGTTGTTATCCCATGCTAGAATAAACCAGTGCACTTCCACCACGTGGAATCTGTGCACATTGAACCGCAGTGAAGCTGAATCAACAGACCTTTTACCTGTACAAGATATGAGGGTTCTCTCCTCACGTTGAGGTTACCATACCTCCCTTCTGAAATACACGTTGCACTGGAGCCAGTGCAGCCCTGGACCATGTATTTTTCATAAGCGTCCTCTTTTAAAAGGGAGGTATGGTGACCTTATCTTCACAGGGCCCCACCCTGCTCATTGGGGTGGGGAGGATGAGCTCGCCAGAGCAGAGGCTGCCACCAAGATGGAAAACCCCAGCTCCAACTCTTGTGCTGGGCACTGCTGCATTCCAATCCCGTAGATGGGATTTGGTGCAGCTCTCCCCGTCACCTCACCCCCTCCACAAGGCGCCCCAAAGCCAGCTGCACTATGCCCTCCTCGGAGTCTTCCTTCCAAAAGTCCACACAAAGTCTAGTTCCCCCTGCTCTCAGGCACCGCAGTCCACAGTGGAATCATGCACTGGAGCAGCAGCACAGAGGGGCAAGACGTAGGGAAGTATTGGCAGGCGGGGGTAGGTGACTGGTTGGTTGGTGCCTGGCACATGTCTCTGCAGGGTGGAGGCTGGGGAGGCAAGGAAGCCAGCCCTACATGTTACCTGACTCCTTGCATTTGCTTGCTCCACACACTGGCCTGAAAGTACCTCAGTCCCACCATGTGGGCAGCTCCATGCTGGGTACACTAGCACAGTCTCAGCATGACAGGACATCGCAGCAAAATGTGTCCAACACATCGGTAGTGTAACTTCAGATAACATACTCTTTCAGCACAAAGGAGCCATTACCCACAAGAGGAGAAGGGAGCAAAGAGATGGACAGGAGACACAGGAATAAATGGGAGCTAGGTGGTGACATAATGATCAGGATCAGGGCCTGCCTTAAAATTTAGTAATGGCAAGCAGGGAAATGCCAGGCCTAACATTTTCAAACACCTAGTGTGTTGAAAATTCCTATCCATACCAAAAAATTTCCCAATACCAGTTTTCAACACTACGGGTTGTGGGTCACCAAGCAGGGAATGGCAGCAATCAAGGCATAAAGTGACAGAGACATGAATGAATCAGAAGAGCGAGTGCTGGGGGAGCTGCAGAAGCCAACCACGTTGTCAGCATGACAAACTTGCAGAGTCTTGCACTGTGAGGTGCAGAGAGCCTGGGGTCAGGAGGCCTCGGAGATTACAGACTGCAGAGGTGAAAGAGAGGTCTAGGAGGAGGCGTGTCGTGCGAGCGCTACAGACACACTTGAGCGGAAGTGAAAGTCTACCGCACTTTTGACAACAGAGTCCACGTGGAATCAGACCCTGATCTGCAGAGGGGAGTTGGGGGGGGGGGGGGCTTTAGAAAAAAAACGTATCAAAGGAGAGAGATGGGCCCTGGCAGCACAGACCTGGCAGTTGTGCTTTAATTGTGAAGTGATGCAGTCACTTGAGAGGAGGTAGATGTAGAGGGGAAGGAGAGGAGAGCCGTGGGGAACTCCACAGAGAGGTGATGGAGAAGCGCAACTGAAGTGACTCAATGGTGCGACCGCACCTGAAATATTGTGTGCAGTTCTGGTTGCCTCATCTCAAAAAAGACATCGCTGACCTAGAAATGGAAGTACAGAGAAGGGCAAGAAGAATGATAAAGGGTATGGAACGGCTTCTGTACAAAGAGGGGCTTGACAAGCTGGGTCTCTTCAGCTTAGAGAGACTGAGAGCAGACATGATAGAGGTTTATAAAATCTTGAGTGGTGTGGAACGAGTCGATAGGGAACGGTTATTTACCCTCTCAAATAGTACTAGAACTAGGGGACACTCCATGAAACTAGCTGCTGGCAGATTTAAAACAAATAAAAGGAAGTACTTTTTCACTCAACGCATAATTCACTTATGGAATTTGTTTCCAGAGGACGTTGTCAAGGCCAGTAGTATAGCTGGGTTTAAAAAAGGCCTGGATAAGTTCTTGGAGAGTAGGTCCGTTAACCAAGAGTAGCTATTAACCAAGTAGCTTACGGGATGAACTTCCTACTGTCAGGAGCTGGGAGTGAACACCGAGGAATGGATTGCCCATTGTGACTGTTGGTTCTTCTCCCATGCGATCGAGACTGGCCACTGTCGGAGGACAGGATGCTGGGCCTGATGGACCATTGGTTTAACTCAGTATGGCACTACTTATGTTCTTAAGCAAGCACCAGGAACAAAAGTGAGCAGTCAGAAAGAGAACAGCAGAATCACAAGGCGAAGGGATCCAGTGACACCAGCAAAGCGTTCAAAGTGGCTGAGGAGGCAGGGAGGGAAAACAGTGTTTGTCATTGACATGATGATATCAAGGAGGATAAATACTGAGCTCTCCGTTCCACATTTGAGAGGGGCCAGCCGGACTGCACCCACTCTAAATTGCCTTTTGTTTGATGGTAAATATTAAATGACTGTGCAGGCAGAGAAGGGGTGGGTCTTTGTGGGCTGCATTATCAGTTTACTAAACAGATATCGAAACAGAATGCATGTTGGTCTGAAAAAGCTTCAAAGAATTGAGCAGAATAAAGACAACGAATCATCTGCAAATAAACCGGCTAGCATCCAGCTCACGACAGGCAGTCTCAGTAGAAGCCAGAGGAGAAGAAATCAAGAAGGCTGTGGCAGCAGGGAGAGGTTAGGACTTAGTAAGGTGATTCTGCCTCCCCTATTTTGCTGAGATAGTGGAAGGTGGATATGGAAGAGCAGCTGTCAAGAGCAGACTTGTTGACAGGCGATGCAACCACTGTAGTGGAGGAAGCAATGTATGCCAGGGTTTGGGGCAGTTTAGTTCATGAGGGCGGTGCCAAAGTGAGCCAGAGTGGAGAAGGTTACTTGAAATGAGATAGGAGAACATGTGGTCTCTGGAAGAGGTGGCTTTCTACAACAGGGATCCCCAAACATTTGCATGTATGATCCCATTTCGACAGTTATAATCCAATGACTCCAGATGACAATGAAGACATGCAGATGTGCATCAAACATCAGGCAGGATCCTGATCTCACCTGCAGCTAATGTGACCCCACTTGGGTTTTCTGACCCTCTGTTTGGGAACCTCTATTCTACAGGGCTGTCAGTTAGGCCTTTTTTACACAGACAGCGCAGCAGCGCCAATGGGTGGAGATGGGTGTGGACGGGTGGGTGAGCACACCCAGCGAACACCCGGCGGCGCCGAGCAGGGAGACATTTACACGGACAGCGTTGTGGGGGGTCGTGGGAAGGAAAGGGGAGGGGCCCGCAAACACCCAGCGGCAAAACACCCATCCCGAGAAACACCCGGCAAACACCCGTGCAAGTACACGGACGGACGGAAAGGGCGGAGAAGCCCCGCCCAGCACAGCGACGGCACAACATGGCCGACCTGAGAGCAAACGAAGCCACGCAACATGGCCCCACCCCCGAGCTGCCAGGACCCGCGTAGGCGGGGCGGGAGGGAGATGGGATGACAGCCGCTACGAAGGAGCCGGCTCCACACAGCCCCGGCATGGAGCCCAGACAGCCTGGTGCCAGCCCCCGCCCCCCCCCACACAAACACAGCCGAGCGGCACACACACTGCAGGCAACAGAAGCACACAGGGATGGGAACACGGCCCAGGGGAGGAAGGGAGGGAAGGCACTCACACAACACAGGCAACACCCCAACACACACACACACCCACATCAACCCCTACTCACGCTCAGCCGCCCAGCACCCATGGTGCCACCGCCCATCCATTGCCACTACCACAGACGGCCCGCACCAACAAGGGGCGACAGCGGAGGGGAGGGACAGGGCCACACTAACGCACAGGCAAGTCTAGGGGGTGCCTGGTTGACCGCCCACCGCCAATACCACCCCAGGAGCAACCCCAGGCAATAGCACCCAGCAGGGAAGCAGCCAGGGGAACACACACCTCACAGCCGGCACCCACCCCACAGGCCCAGAGTCCACCACTATACCCCAAGCACACCCCCTGTACACAACCACACAGCTGGGGGCATGAGGGGTACCCAGCCACCACAGCAGCAACAGAGGCAAGGCAGGACAAACCATCATGTAACAGCATTTTATTGGTGCCAGGGGAAAGCTGGCCCCCAAGCACAGAGAGGCAGAGCAGGGGGGTGCAGGGGCACCCACGGCCGGGCAAGAGAGGCACAACAGGAGGGCACAGGAGCTGTCACGCAGGGCGGGCGAGGGCACCCGGGTAGCCCCAGCGGGAAGCCAGCAGCGATGCAGCCAGCAGCGCACAGCCCAATTGGAGGCACGGGGGGGGGGCGGCTATGCATCGTCCCAGGCATTAGGGTGCCAGCAAGTGGGTGGCTGCTCATGGACAGTTTGGTGAGCACTCCTGGGGCGGCGATCCCGGCGCTAGACACTCCCAAGCGAACAAGCCCCTTCGGAAGCCTCGGGAGCACATATGAGCATCCACCAGGTAGTGCGGAAGGAGCAGATCCGCACCTGCAGCCGCAGACCGTACAACTGGAAGGTCCCTCACCGATCAAAGGGCAGCGAGCTCCACAGCAAAGGGGCTCCTGGTCCGAGCGGCCCACCAACATCGGGGGCCAGCAAGTCCAGGTCCCACAGAACGGCCCCCACATCCGAGGGTGCGCACGGGATGCCACGTGCATGCAGGAGGCTGCCGGTGTACAGGGCAGCAACAGAGGGGCCCCCGACAGCAAGGCAAGGCCGTACCCGGGTAGCTCCATCAGCAGGCGAGCCACCGTTACCTCCGCAGCACTCCACGGCATGACAACGGCGGGTGGGTGCTGCCAAGCAGGCTGGCACATGGGTGTGAAGGCAAGCTCGAGGGAATGGGCCCGGCACACCGGGGTCCCGACCTGGTGACCCATCATCCACATGTACCGTGACAGGAGCCGGAAGCCATCCTCCGCCTACAGGGAGTCGACCACCAACAGCTGCCCGTCGGGGCTCATCCATAGGGCCGCCAACAGCATGTCTGCACAGGGAGACCAACCCTCCCCGACATCCCCGGCTGAGGGCCTCGCAGAATGACCAGCCATGGAAGCAGTGGGGCCCGCTCCGCTGAAGCAACAGGCAGGAGACGGAGGGCTGCCGCAACTGCGATAAGCACAGACCGAGCAGATACCCTTGCCCACAGGCGGCCTTGCATGCCAGAGATAGGCAGGCCCGCTGTGGACAGGGCGCCGCAACCCACACACAGGACTGAAGGAATGCAGCACAGGTGCCGAGATAGGAAAGGGGGTCACGGCTGGGCAGTGAGCCAGGGCGTGGAGCTGAGCCAGCCACTGTATCCACAGCGTGCACTGCTGCAGCTTGCAAAGGCGGACCCAGGCTGGCGGGACTGCAGTGTGGTTGCGGAGGCAGGGGTACCCTGGGGTGCGCGCGGTCCCATCCCCCCGGCGGGCATCTGGCTGGCCCACTCGTGGGCATGCTCAGCTGGACCCAGCACCCGCTGCCGCCCCAGCACACACCCTGAAAAGCACCAACCACTGTCCTGCCCCCACCGGCCTACACAGTACATAAGGGACACGCTGCGGCCTGTTGGGCGTGGGGCGGAGGGGCTATAGCATGGGACTGTGCAGCAAACAGAGAACGGCGATCCCGGGCTGGGTGCACACGGAGGAGCTCCCACAATACCAGGGGAGAGTGGGCCGTGGGCACAGGCCGGACAGTGGAGCGCACAGCACTCACGGCACATGCCAGCGGAGTGTGGCAGGGAGTGGCAAGCAGCAGAACCATGCTGCCGGGGGACGAGGACCCACAGCCCAGGGCTGCACTGCTGCACCTCCTGGGCGTGGGCCTCCTGCTGCTGCGCATGCTGCTCCAGCAGATTACCCTGCTCCGCCTGCAGGGTCACTGGTCCATCCTCCTGGGGGCACGGCGGCAGACGGCAGCAAACCTCAGGAGGGCAGCACTCATGTGATGGGTGAGGCGGGCGTCTGTCCGACGCCACACCCTGCTGGGCTCCGCGGTGTCCCTGCACCAGTGCTCAGGGCTGGGCCAGTGCCCCTGTACCAACGTGCCCAGGGAGGGGTGGCCCCGCACAGCTCTGAGGGAAACAGGGATGCCATCTGCCACCACATTGCTGCCCAGGCAGCCAAACACTGGCCAGCACCAGACCCACACCCATGTCTGTAGGCATGTGAACCCCTTCAAAACAGCTGGGCCCTACCAGTTACCTACATACGGCCCTCAATTCCATGTGTGGCCGAGTGGGTCCAGGGAACGGTTCCCGTGGGTTGCCTGGCGGCGAGCGCCCTCCCCTCACTGTCGACTGTGGGTTGTGTGGCACAGGCCCGCCGACCAACACAAGGCGGCTCGCGTGAGCAGGTCCAGTGCACATCTGTTCCTACTACCTCAACTGCATGAGGAATCGCTGGTCTAGCCTCTGGCCCCGTCAGCTGGGTAGGGAGTGCACAGAGCCCCCAACCTGCCGGTGCCCCCCGGCACGCTGCACAACACGCCCCCATGTCCCCGGACAGAGGAAGCGACATCAAGGTATAGGTACAACACCTTTAGTGGAGGGAAAATGTACAATGGAAGGGGGTGGGGGTCAACGTCTGGGGTGTCCTCTCCTCCTCTTGGCCGCACCACCGGGGCTCACTGGTCGGCGTGCCCTGGCCGCAGCTGACCGCAGTACTCTCCAGGTGGATGGTCCAGCCTCCCTGTCTTCCACTGGCCACTCCACACCAACCGCCGCTATCGGTCCCTGCTTGGAGGAACAGAAATGAGGTAAGGGATCCTCGTGTGCACTCACTGCTGTCCCTTGGCATCCAGGGAGCCCCCTACTCCCCACACGAGCATGGCATGTGCCATAGGGCGCTCCCTGAAGGTGCCCCCCCGGGAAGGCCCACCCATGGTATCACGGCACCTGTCCAGTCAAGTACTGTGGCAACGAGCAGGTACACATGCCTCTGGCAATGCCCGATGCTCCCCATCCCGTGTAGTGCGTGTGCTCAGAGTGGGTTCAACGATGAGTTTCCTACCGGGGTCCAGCTTTGCACGGTTCCCCGGATTCCCATTGCGCCCCCCACCTGGTGTTGCACCCCAGAACCTCCGGGGTGCTGCGGCCTTACCTGTGGGGGTGGGGCATCCCCCATGGGTGGTTGCTTGTCCTGGGGTCTTGGGGTGGGGGCGTCACCACCTGGTGGAGGGGGTGGGGTGGCAGCGGGGGCAGGCCCACGGAGGGGGCGGGCTGAAAGGGCAGCCCTGCAGGCGGATCCGGTTGTCCCATGTGGGGGAGAGGTACCCTGTAGACCGGGCCCGGGTAGGGTTGCTGCTGGGGGAACCACGGGTGGCCGAGGTGCAGGGGGGGGGCACTGGCACCAGTGGGAAGTCGCCATGGTGTTGGTCAGCTGCCAGCCCTCCTTCCACGGCATGGCATGGCCTGTCACGCGGGGGGTCATGCCTCAGGGCCTCCATAGCCTCCCCCAAGAGGTCCATGAGCCGTGCAGCCTGACCCTCCAGCCCAACACAGGCACACCGCTGCTCGCATTGGAGGGCAGCAGCCTGGCGCCTGTCCCAGAGGTGCTCGGTGCAGGACCGGGCCATCATGGCAGCCAGGATCTCCCGGTCCCTTTCCCCCCTCCCCTCTGATGAGCTCCCTGGTGAGAGCGAGCTCCTGGGAGTGCACCTCAGCTAACCATTGCGATTCCGCCAGCAGCTCCCTGCCGAGATCCTCCCCCTGGCAGCGGTTCCTGGCCCGCATCTCCCGGTTCCGTTCCACGCTGCCAGAGCCTGGTCTGTGAACAGGAGTTTGGACTCAACGTTAGGGCTTCCGGCCTGCGTGCCCCACTGCCCGCCAGTGCCGGACCCCGGGGTGCCTGGTGGGGCATCCCCCATACTGCAGCGGCTCCCCTCTGTCCCACCCCCTGTTGGGTCCCCCGCCTTGCCCTGTCATGGCATGCCCCCCCCCGGCTGGCGATCGCCGTGGCAGGGGCCCTTGACGGTCGGGTGTGCCGTGAGAGCCGCTGTGGGCCCTCCAGCCCCTCCCGCCTGCTCCCCTCTGCCCAGCCCCTGGTGGGCCCTGCTGGTTGATGGCTGCAGGCCCCTGGGTGCCCCCCCATACCACTGCCCCCCACTGCCCCCGGCCCCCCCCTTGGCCCGTGTGCCCCACCGTGGAGGTTCGCTCACCTAATGGTGGGGGAGCTGCCTGGCCCTCCTCGTCCTCGTCCTCCTCCTCCACCGCAACCTCCACCTCATGCACCACCAGGCTGCCTTGTGCTGCAATGAGATGGGTTACCATGAGTGTTTTCTAGCCCCCAGCCCAGGCAGCAACACCTCCATCCGGGCCATTCCCCAACCAATCCCCCGCCCCTCCACACTCGTATGAAGTCCCTGATCTCCTGCCTGGACCAGGGCTTCCCCTATTGGGACCTGTTGTGGGGGGGGGCGACCAGCTTGGCGACATGGGGCCCGCCCTGTGTATGTGGTAACCGTGGTGGTCATCGTGTCCTTTTGGGGGTAGTGCAATAGGGGTTACTACGGCTCCTACTGGCCCCCTTCGCCCACCCATGGGGCCTGCCCCCTGCCCCAGGGGTTCCCTTTTGCTCACCTGGCTGTCTGGGAGGCCCTCCTCGGCCGTCGTCCCAGTGGTGTGGTGCTCCGTTGTCTGCGAGCTGTCCTGCAGGGACGGGGGACTGGGTTATGCTGCTGCCCCCTGCCCTGTGTTCCCTGGCCCGGTGGTCAGGGCCTGGGGCACAGCCCTCCCCTCCCGGGGGGGTGGGTTCCCTCACGCTCATCTCGCTCTTGCTGCTGCTCCTTGGGCCGTGCCCTTGGGAGGTGCTGGGCTGGGGGTCGTCCACCAGGGGGGCCGTTGGTGAGGCCTATCTGCCCTGTGCCGGGACGCGTCAGCCATGTTACTTCCTGGCGCTTTTCCCCACCTGTTCCCCCCGCTGCCCCCCCATGTGCCTCCCGGTCTGCCCCCCCCCCTCCAGCGGTCCATAACAAACACCCCAGTGCCTTTGGCCTAGGGCACTTCCCCCCCCACACACACACCACCTTGCCAGGGCTTCTCCCCCCCACCTCCCCAGGCACCCCCGGGTCCCTGTGCTCACCCGGTCCCTTCCCCTGCGTGGGACGGCGTCGGCTCCCATGGCCTTCTCATGGGCCTTCCTGGTCCCCATCGTGGGAGCCTGCGCACGTGTGCCCTGGTTCCTCCCTCCTTTACGGGCTCTCGCCCGGACGTCCAGCATCCCCCCTGCCCTGTGGGTGTGTCTGCATGGTGGCGTGTACGTGCCCCGTGATGCCGGCACTGTGGGGCTCTGCCAGTCCGTTCCGAGTGGGTGTGGGTGTTTTCACTTTTACACGGACGCTCAGATGTTGAACACCCATCTCCACCCACGGAGGGTGCCGGCTCCCTCGCGGCTGCTCCATAGGTGTTGGCGGGTGTGTCGTGCACACGCCCCCACCCACTCGTGGACATTTACACGGACGCTCTCCCACCCATCCAATGGGTGTTTCTGGGTGTTCGTGGGTGGGTGCTGTCTGTGTAAAAGTGGCCATAATTACTTTATAGCAAGTTTTTCAATTTTAGGAGTTTCCTAAATCATGGGACGAGAAATAAGCTTCCTTTTAAGAAACAGCATCCAGCCCTCATGGTTTCAAAGAAAAGCTTGTAAACAGATGTCCTGCATGTTCAGGAACCAAATAATTATCTAACTTTTTTAAAAATTTGTTTTCCATGTGCTTTTAGAGGATCCACTGCTGGTTCCTCCTTGTGTTTTTTCCTCCCTTTTTAAGATTTTACAGTTTATAGGGCGGTACACAGGGTCATGTATTTGCATTTCTATCTGTGTTGGTATTTGCTTTTTAGTATTTATATTTATTTGTATTTGCATTTGTACCTTTACCTGTGTTCACTGCATTTTCCCCATTGTTGCCACTGTATTTTCCACATTGAACACAGGTTGCTGCGTATGGATTATTTTGGCACAGAAGTGCAATGAGACCCTGCCAGTTTGACAGGCCTGTAAGGAAAGGAAAATACAGCCAAAACTGCTGCTAAATCTACTACCAGTGTAAAAAGAGGAGCACTAGTTTGGGAAAGGATGGAAAATACAGCTCCCTACAGTGGCAGGGAGGTTGTTAGTTTAGGAACGGAGCATGGGACTAGCCACAAGTGTCACTGGCTTGTGGGAAGTGTCGATGGCTTGGGGAGGGGAATGACTCATCATTTCTCCCTGGCTGGGCTGAGCTCGGCTGGGCTGGGCCTGGCTGTCATGCTGGAGACTGCAGTTCTGAGACAGCCCCTGCAGGCAGGGAGGGCGCATTACAGGCTCTTCGAGCAGGCTGCTAAGCTGAGAGTCAGAGAACAGCCCAAGTTAGATATGTGCTGCAGTTTTTTGGGTCCAGTTCAACAACTCTGATATTAATTTTTTGGGGAAATGGTGCATTCACTCAAAACCCAAATACACAGACCTAGTATTCATGTTCTGAATATGGAAGCTGAAAAGGACATTTTTCAGATTTTAGTTGGGTTTTATCAAAACCCAAATGCACAGCCCTATTGTAAAGCACTCCAAGCACCATCTGGCAGAGAGGCGCTATATAAATAAAATTATTTATTAATTATTATTATTATAGTGGCAGCAATGTACCTGACACTGTACAATCAGTAGTTGGAGACAGTTTCCTACCCCAAGGGGCTTACATTTAAGAAAGACAAGGGAGAAGGGAGACAAGGGAGCCGGGGAACATAGGGAGAGAAGCCCCCTTCGCCGCCATAATGGCGGCGACGGGGAAATTGCCGCACTCCCCCTCGGGAGATACAAATGAGAAAGAGAGGGGGCTGCTCTGCGCAGCAGCAAATTTGTTGGTGCCCGGCTCGGGCGGGGTTGCTGTGGCAACCAGGAAGGGGCGCGTGCACAGAAGCGCCGCGCCAAGGATCGAGTGATCGGCCCGCCCTGCATTCTGAAGGGGCGGAGCCACGTTGGCCGCGTGGAAGCGGCATTCGCCTCAGGAGCCTGAACGGAGCACCCACCCACCTCACCCTAGCACTGTGGTATTTACTGGTTGCCATTACGGAGCCGAAGGGGAATTTTGACGACTATCCCAATTGTGGGTCGTGTGTTTCGCCCCTTCAACAGTGCAGGATAGTTTTAATAGGTTAATTGGTGATTAAGGAATTGGCAGAGAGTTAATTATAATTAATAACCAACCAGCAATTACAGAGATCAGAATACTGCTAGTAAGAGCAGATAAGATGGAAGAAAACATAAATGATTCAATAAACAATATATGGGTAAGAATTGTCGCACTCAGCGGGGGTCCAGTATGCTACAGTAGGATAAATAGGTAAGTGTAGGTTAGGATGAGTCATCTCCTTAAGAGATGGGGAGAGAACACCCAGTGCAATGCTGGCCGCAGCAAGCACTGGGGTTACCACCCTGGGAGAGGTGCCCAGACGGGTCAGCAAGTACAAGCACGGTCTGCTGGCTTTGCGGGTACTTACCTCCTTACTCAACCCCACAGTTGGGGATGGCCCCCCTTTCGGCCAGAGCCAGGGTGCTGTCGAAGGGGGGCGGTATGTTGTTAGGTACTGACAAGGGAGGGCACATCCCTGTCAGTGCCGGTGTTAATAAGGAATTTAAGTTGCTAGCATACTGGACCCAGATTGCTTGTGCAATACCCACCGGCCTTGATTTTGATTGAAATAAAGAGTGCGGCCAGTTTAAAATCCAATACGGTCTCTGTGTCTCATTGGGGGGATGCGCCGGCAAAAGGATACATTCATGAAGCTGAGAAGTCGCAGGTGCACTTCATTATGACATGTTGAGCACTTCTGAAGGTGGCCACTGTTGGAGACAGGACGCTGGGCTAGATGGACCATTGGCTTGACCCAGTATGGTATTTCTTATGTTCTTAACCTAGGCACTCTTGGAAAACCATCCTGCACATCAGTGGATCCCAACTGCTTGGATCAACAGTCCATTGCCATTCTCAAAATCTTGCATGCCCCCCAACCCCCGCATGCTGGCTGGCCATCTGTATAGCAGATGGTCAGCTTCCAGCCCTGCTAGCACCATCACCATCTCCAGGGAATGAGGAAGGAATGGTCTGAGCAGCTGTAGACCCCATTCGAACTCTCAGCTGCTTGCTCTGCTGTGTCACACCAACCTGAACCTGATCTCCTGTGAATTGTCAATTTTGTTATTTCATATGGTTCCCCAGACTACTTACCATGGCCTTGTGAACCACAACTGGACCATCAATCATAGACCCCAGACTGGGAACCACTGCTGTCCACTTCACCTGAACAGGGAACAGATTCTCCGAACACATTTCCGCTGTGCCTAGGAGTTAACAGAAAAGTTGAATGACCACCTTTCACTGATGTGAGACGAGGGAATTTCTGTCCCTTAAGTCTCCTAAAGGGAGCTTGCAGCATAGCCCGAACATGAATCAACCCTGCCTCATCAGAGATACAGAGAGGCAAAACAGGCAGCAGCACACTCTGAGCTGCTGGACATAAAACTCTCTCCCCATCTCCAGCAAGAGCAGCTGCTGAGGTGTATGAATTCCCTGGCTGGGCTATGCGAGCATTGAAGTAAGAAACACAAAGTCAGAAATAGGAGCATCGCTGCCCGTGACTGCTGCCGGCAAAACAAAATGTCCAGGAGGGGAACACTGGTCGATTGTTAGGAATCTGCGCTTAGCTAAAGTGTTGGTGGTTATTTGCACCGCTGAGTCCGAGCATTTAGCTGCTGCTCTGGGAGGAGCACACGCGAGGTAGTCAATCTTGCTCTACAGAACAATTCAATTTCTAGCAGAATTACTCTAGTGAGAAAGTAGAACTAATAACGAGTGCCCAGCAAGCCATCCAAGCAATCCAGCTGCGGTTTCCTAAACATGGGACTTGGTAGAGTCTCTAAATGGCATATTTTGAGTGCAAACTCTTGTCTGGCTCCCATTCCTAGGGCAGGTTTATAGACTGGAAAGAGGTGGAATAGAAGGGAAACCTCCCCAGTGTAAGGAGGAAATGCTGAATTCAGTTATATTATGCAATCAGCATAAAGCTGTCAGCAGCTCAATACCACTCATCAGCCAAATGAGATAAACATGTTAGAGGGTGGGGATTGAGAAGGTCAGGCCCAAGGGCCAAATGCAATCCATGACTAGTTTTTAGGTGGCCCCTTTCCATTTCCTTCAGCTGGCCCCTGGATCCAGTTCCTACCGCCAACCACTGAAAAATGACGCTTAGGTTACGAGAGCAGAGATGAGGGCATGCACACCAAGGGACAGATCCAGGGTGCAGATCCATGATCTGGACCCGCCTTTTCCTTAGTGCATCCCTTAAGCATCCCTCTCCCGATTTCTATGTGGCCCTCAGCTCAGAGCTCATACTAAGTGGCCCCTGGGAGGGGAGAATGTCCCTGTCTTTGCCTTAGGGTAAAGAAAATGGATGGGGGTGGGGGACACAGTTTTGTGTGTCAGGTGCTTGAGTGGCATCTGGGAGATTTGAGGTTAATTCCTAGCTCTGTATCCTTTCTGTATGGCCTTAGGCCAGAGGCACCTTTAGGCCGGTATGGCTGGGGTAGCCCCATCGGGCCTTGCACTAGGAGGGGCCTCACCAGGGTTTTAGTGATTGCTAAAACAAACTCTAGAGCACTCGCCATTGTAGTACTCAGAGCAAAGGGCAGCAGCTTGTGCATGTGACAGCTTGTGCATGTGATAATTTGGCAGCCTGTGCATGTGGTAGAGAGCATCCCAGAGATCCTGACAGCATTGTGGTCAGGACAGTGAAGCAGCAAGGTGGGTAGAACTGTTTCTGGGGTTCTGTGCCCTCACTGAGCAGGGGACCTGGAGGGTGTGCTTTAGGTTCCATATTTAGGGCAGGCTGGACTGAGGCTGCCTCTCCTCGTGATCCTGGTTTGCAGCTTTATTCCCCAGCTGGGCTGCGCGGTTCCCACTTGTTGCCTGAATACCACAGGAAGCCAGGCAGAAGTTCCACTAATTTCCCTCCCACGTGTAAGAATCTCCTTGCCCAGCAGGGGAGGTCACCAGTCCTGGAAAGTGACCAAGCTGCCCCCTCGCAGTGAGACTGACTGAGGGTAAAAACAGACACTATGGTGGTCCGCTTTGGTTGACCCACAGGCCACTGACACATCTGTTGAGGAGTCACCAGATGGTGGCCTAGAATTGCCCTGGGCTGTGTCAGTGGCAAGCCGGGGCTATGACCTTGGAAGCCTCTGAGGTCACAACCCAGGCTAGGGCCTGCCCAATTGGGCCAAAGCCACAGTAGGCTATCATGTGTGATGACCTAGCCCATGTCAGGTCTGCCATGGCTGCCCGTTTGGGTCAGGGTGCTGGGCACAGCACAGGGGTAGGGTTGGCCGCCCGCACATCAGCCCTTCCCTTCCCTGGGTTGTGTAGGCAGCAGGGCAGCAGCTCGGTCACAGGCACGTGTGTCCAGTGCCCCAACCTGACCAGGACCATGTGACCCAGGATTTTCCACCCCAGGTTGGGTCGTGACCTCATGCCACCGTCACGTGTATTTTTACCCTGAGAGGAGAATCCCCTCCTGCCCTGGCACTGCTCTATCCCCCCACACCACACCACCCCGTACGCCAGCCCAGTAACCTCAGCTCAGTCAATAGACTTGTTTAGTCCCTTGTTTAGAAGGCAGCCCCTTCCTGTAGGAAAGCCCCACAATTCTTAGCCACCTCTGCCTTGGGCCTCAGTTTCCAGCTATATAGAGCTGTAGCACTGGCGGTGGGTGGGGTTAGGGTTGGTACCACTTATGTCTTTGACATGGACACTCACATAAGCCAAAATGGAAGCATGAGGGTCAAAAAGCACAAAAGGTGGCAACAGGAGGTGGCCTTAGAACTGAGAGAGTTTGGGGTTACTGGGGTGGGGGGGAAGTGGTGGGCTCCTGCAGAAAGCATCTACCGGGGGGCTCAGAAACACCACCAGTGGGGACCCAGAAACTTCCCCACCACTGCTGAGGGAGTCCTAAGAACACTAACACTACGTCCCTCAGGAGAGGCAACAGCAGTTTCCTTTTCACTGGTGCGGGCTTCTGAAAGCATGGGACTGGAGGCAAAGATCCCTGTAATCCCTGAGGGGGCATAATCCTTTTCCTTTCTCCCAAACTTTGTCTATCCTGCCGTCTAAAACTGTGCATTGTTTATGGCAAGGGCTGCCTGTCAGTGTCTCTCTGAGGCCTGTTTGTACTAAGCGCTGAACACAATCTTACTTGGGACCTTCCAATGCTACTTGTAATACAAGATGGGATAAATTTGTCTGAGAATCCGCACAGCAGATCAGAACTAGAACTGGACAATTCAGCAGAAATTAATTTACCTGTTAAATGATGAAAATAATGAGGTAACTGAAGCAACTGCAAGATTTGCTGTTATGGCAGCTAAATTGAGAGGCAATAGTCTTTGTGCGTGCAATACAGCATGATTTTTGTCTATGATTTATTATTGTATTCAGGGGTCAAGCTCTGCCATGGTCCTCCCCAAGCAAGGCAATTATTTTAATGAAAAGTACTGAGATAGCTTTAACTTTTCTCTGTTCATCTTTTGGCATTGGGAATTTTATATTGCAATTTTAATAATTAAAGGTTGTGTTTTTTTTAGATCTTTGCTGGTTTGTGACACAGTATGCGAAATTACTTTGTTTGCTTTTCTGTACTGTGTGTTTGGCCACACAATCTGTGTGTCAATATGTATGTGATGTCATTTTGTTTGCTTATTTGTATTTGTATTTGTATTTGTATTTGTGTAAACATCCAGGCCTCCCACCAGGCCAGGGCCCACCACCACGAGACCCCAGGCCTCCCCCCAGGCCAGGCCAGGCCCCACCACCACGAGGTCCCAGGCCCCACCACGTCGAGGCCCCGCGCTGCTGCCCTCCCCCCCAGCCACCTGGGCCTCACCACGAGGCTGGGCTGGGTCTGGGATTCACCACCACCAGCCCCCCCCAGGCCCGGCCCCACCCAACCACCAAGCCTCATGCCCTCCCCCAGGCCTGCCCTGGCCCCCGCCCTACCACCAGGCCCCAGTGCTGCCTCACACCACGACACACACACACCTCTATGCCTCACCCACCACGAGGCCCCGCATTGCCCCCCCAGGCCCCAAGGTGCCCCGCGCCCTCTCACCAGTCACCGGTCCTCACCGTCAGCCTGACTGAGCCTGTGGTCAGCCCAGCCAGGCCTCACCCACCCCACCCCCGCCAGGCCCTATGCCCAGCTTGCATGCACTGCCCGTCCCCGGCCTGCCCCCTCCCTCCCCGCTAGGCCTCGTCATCTCCCCCCCGACGCCTGCCCGTGGCCCACCCCCCAGGCACCCCTGAGGAGCCGTCCCGCCTCCACCTCCAAAGACTCGAGGCTAGGCCTCCAAGCCTAGTTCAACCCTCACACTCACCTAGAGTCCCACCCTCCCCCGCACCAGGGCCCACCTGAAAAACGTACCAATCAGGCAATCAAGGCTGTCCCTGACCGCTGCCGCCGCACACTACTCCTCCGCCGGCACCTCTGGTCACCGGGTGGGTCCCACGCTGCGCTGCCTCGTCTCCGCTCCGCCGCTGCCCCCGCTCCGCCACCATCACGCCGACTCACCTCGCGCCACCTCCTCACCTCCGCTCCTCACCTCCGCTCCACTCTGCCACCACTCACGCTGCCTCCGCTCCACCACCGCGCCGCCTCCTCGCCAGTCGCCGCCTCGGGGTCCCACGCTGCATTGCCACCACCTCCTCCGCCACTCCGTATCTTCCTGTCACTGCCGCGGCGCTGCTCTCCGCTCACTTCTCCGGTCTGGGATGAAGATCTGCTGGATCGTCGCTCCTCTGCTCTCCGCCGACTCCGCTCCACTGCTCCTCTCTCCGCTGCTCCACTCCACTCCACTCCTCCTCTCTCGCCTGCTCCACATGCCACGGGTGTCTCCCACCCAGAAGTTGTTTTTATGCAACTTCCGGGAGAGGAGGCGGGGCCAGGCAGGGTCACATGGACCCACATGGAGGACCTTGATTAGCTGAGGTACGTGGGAGGCGGGCCACAGGGCCCAGGATGGATTTTTAAAATCTTTCTTTTTCAGGGATTCGGATTCCCAGACTAGTGGGACTGGTCACTGGGACCGGCAGGGGGCCACGCACCAGTGCCGCTTCTCATGCCCTTAGCCCTGCCAGTGTGCTGAGTTGCAGTGCAGCCACCAGACACACACACACACACACACACCCGTCACCCGACCGGAGTCCAACCAGGAATTTTTTTATTTTTTTTATCAAGCCCCTGCTGCCCGAACCACGGGGCCCGACCAAGCGCAGGGTCCTGGGCGGCCGCCCTTAGCTGCCCCGTGGTAAGACTGGCCCTGGACCCCAGTGTGGGGTTTATTTCTCTGGGGGTTGCACTGAATTTTTTCTGGTGGTGGCCTTCTTCGCTGTAATGTGGGGTGGATTATGGGATTTTTTGTGGGTTTTTGGGGGGGCTGCAATGTGTGTGTGTGAGGGGGCAGGGTGTTCCCTGGCATCAGATGTCTTGTTGCGGGTTGACTGAAGAAGACTAGTTTTTTTGGTTCTGGGTGTGATATGCATTCTGTGGCTGGGAACGGCCCCCCTTTCTGTGGTGTTTGTTTCTCTGGGGTTCACACTATTAACATTTCCTCTGTCTCTTCTTTGCAGCCAACTCACAGCGTGATTTTCTTCATTTGAGGCTAGTGCATGGTTTTGCGTCGTGTGTGGTTCGTTTGGCAAGCGTCGGGTAAGTACTACCCTCGTCCCACAACACCACCTCACAGCCCTCCACTCCCCCCCCAGCACCCTAAGCCTACACAATACCCCACAGCAACCCTACCCTAGAGCACCCCCTGCCCTCTATGCCCCACTTCCCTACCCTAAAGCACCCCCACCCCACACAGCACCCTCACCCACAGCACCCCAACACCCCACAGCACTCCCACCCCAGTCACCTACACTAGAACACTCCCTTCCCTCTACTCCCCTCCTGTCCCTCACCTACTCCCCACTCCCCTAAC
This sequence comes from Sphenodon punctatus, assembly GCA_003113815.1. Classification (NCBI taxonomy): domain Eukaryota; kingdom Metazoa; phylum Chordata; class Lepidosauria; order Sphenodontia; family Sphenodontidae; genus Sphenodon; species Sphenodon punctatus. The sequence continues at coordinate 4,997,938 of QEPC01009797.1, read as the reverse complement.
CTAGAGCACCCTCACCCCACTCAGCACTCCACAGTACCCCCACCCCACCTCCAGCACCTCAACAGCACCTCATCCCACACCCCTACCCTAGAGCACCCCACACAGCACCCCCACCCTGCACAGCACCCACACAACACCCCTACCCTAGAGCATCCCCTCCCCTCTACTCCCTACTCCCCACCCTAGAGCACCCCAACCCCACACAGCACCCCCTCCACAGTCACCTACCCTCACCGACCCTGCCCCCAAGAAGAGTTCCACCCGGTGGGAGGATGGAAATCCTCTTGAGAGCAGGGGTAGGCCCAGCTCGGCACCCTACCCTCCCTCCCAGTCTCCTTGGGCACCCCCGCACACACACACACACACAATCTCCTCAGGTACCCCCCTTCTCCCTCACCAAGTGGCCAGGAGTTCCCTGGGTTAACAACAGGATGGGGAGACTAAGGCTGGACAGGGCTTAACCCAACAGCTACAAGCTCTCTGGGTTAACAATAGAATTGGTCCAATTCTGTTGTTAACCTAGGGAACTCCTGGCCACTTGGTCCAAGTGGCCAGGAGTTTCCTGGGTGAACAACAGGATGGGGGAGACTGAGGCTGGCTGGGCAGGTCTTAACCCAACAGCTACCAGTTCCCAGGGTTAACAACAGGATTGGACCAACTGGCTAGGAGTTCCCTAGGTTTAGAACAGGCTTGGACCAAGTGACTAGGAGTTCCCTAGGTTAACAACAGGATTGGACCAAGTGGCCAGGAGTTCCCAGGGTTAGCAACAGGTTTGGACACGGGGGGGGGGGGGGAGAGAGGGTTTGACCTGGCAGCAAAGAGTTCCAATTCATCATTCCTTGGGACCCCACTAAGAGGGGTCTCTATCACCCCAGTGGCCCACGAGGTCAAATCAATCATGTTTCTTGGGAACTCCTTCCTGCTGGGTCAAGCCCTGCCAATGCCTCACTCCCACTGGGTTCCACTGAGTCCAATCAGGTTACCCTGAGAACTCCTTGCTGCCCATGGGGGATGGAGATGCCTTTTTTGGGATCCCATGCACTGCCAATCCCCACAGCTGGGGTTCTGGAAGCAGCGTGGGGGAGAGTGGGGAAATATGGTTTGTTTCTTTGGGAGTCACACTGGATTGGCATGGCACCTTTGGCACTGTGGATTTGAGATTGGCTCTGTCTTGGCATTTGCAGCAATATGGCTTGGGTGTCATTTGTGGTGGGGGGCACACTGGATTTGGCATTGGCACTGTTGTTGGCATAGACATTGGCAATGTGGAGCTATGATGGTATGGTGAGTATCCCCTGGCAGTAGTCTCTTTGTTTGTAATGTGTGCTATTAAGTGGCTGTATCTTGTAATGTGTACTCTTGGCATTTGTTAGCATTGCAATATGGGGGTCACACTGGATTTGGCATTGTTGTTACTGTTGTTGGCACATTGGCAATGTGGGGCTAATGACATATGGTATGGTGGGTGTCCCCTGGCAGTAGTATAGCTTTCTTGTAATGTGTGCAGTGCTATTATGAATATGTGGTATCTTGCTGAAATGTGCACTCTTGGCATTGGTTATGGTTGGCATGAGGGTCATTTTGGGGTCACACTGGAACTGGCATTGATGCCACTGTTGTGGAATGTTGGCACCGTGGGACTGACATATGGTATGGTATGTTGGGGTGGGTGTCCCCTGACGGTCTTTGGGGGGGGGGGGGTGTGCACGCACTACTAGTTTAAAAAAAAGTGGTAACAGCATAGCGTATAGTGGGGCTGGTGGCACTATGTGTTGTTGTTATGTTAATAATGTGAAGGTCACAGCAAAGACTCCTGTCCTGATTAATGGCTTCTTACTGTTAAAAAAACAGAAACCGAAACAGACTCTCAGTCTCTTAGGGTCAGGATTTTGGTTTGTTCCGCATTGATTTCATTGAGAAACAAACCTGTGGTTTATTTGTTGGGAAAAGAAACTGAACTAATAACTGCAATGGGGGGGGGGGAAACAGAAACAAACTGTGTGTTCTTCACAAAAACAGAAAGGAAACGAACAAACAGTCTTTAAGACTCCTTTTACAGGGATTTTTTGTTTGTTCCCCATTGATTTCAATGGGAAAACTTCCCCATTGATTTCAATAGAAAAAAAACAAAATTGATAGAATCAAAAGTCATGGGAACCGAAACAGACAGAAACCAAAACCGATAATTTCCTTGGAGTCCCATCCCTAGTAGGACCCTGTGGCCCATGGGTGGTTTTTATTTAGCCCCTTTCCAATTCTTGGATCTGGCCCTCCAGCTGTTCATTTCAAGCACTGAAGGATTGTGCTCAGGGGGAAGGGTGCAGAGTACAACCATGCAATTCAGGATAAGAGATGGTCCCATGCCATAGATCCATGATTTGGGGCCTCCCCTTCTTTTCCCCATTCAAGGCACCCCATATGCACCCTAAGTACCTCATATGCAAACTCCTACCCATCTTGCACAGCTTGTACTAGATTTCAAAGTGGCCCATGACCAAGATATCTAATTTCCTAAAGAAAACTAATATAGATAATAGTTACTGCAAGGGGCTCTCAGACTGTGGTTCAGAACCCCAAATGGTGCCACGCCATCTGTGGAGGGGGTGATAATTCTGATGGATATTTGATAGACCCTGTGTCTCCTTGTTGCTGCCCAGAGCTGAGAGAGTAAATTTAAGTCTCAGAATGGGGTCACGCCAGCAAGGAGTTTAGAAGCCACTGAATTAAAAGCTTCTAAAACTTAGCCGTTATTTTTTTGTTCTTGTCCAGGTTGTACTGAAAGAAGCTGGCGTTGCAAGTAGAGAGATGGCTAAAAACAGTTCCAATAAAATAAATTTAAGAACTCTCTAGAATTTATTTGCAAAATAGTTTTTTTCCCCCTTAAACACATGAGGTGAAGAGAGCAAGTTAAGGTATGAAGGTTTTCATGGAACACGTTTGGGATCATCTGAATAATTCACCCATGGTTTTGCCACAGGTAAGTCATGCTGATAAAAGACATTGTGCCCTGTCATGTTCTTATCTATCCTGTATCCATAATTAATGTTACTATATTGCACCTCTAGTTTGCTCCTTTCCAACCGCTGCCGGCCGCAGCACCACCAACACCAAACCAAGGGCCAGGCTCTGGCTAGGTGGTCACGGTCACGCACAACAGGAGAGAGAAGCTGAGCTCATCACTTGGCCCAGGCAGACTCCATGTAAGTGGTGAGGGGAGGAGGCGTGCTGGCCGCATTGTTGCAGCAAGCTGTCCCTTCCCACCACTGCCACTCAGCTGCCACCACAGTGAGCCTGCATCCAACCCCGGCAGCAGCAACTTCTGCACCAGTTCCGGGCCCCAGCAGGGCCCCGGGCTCAACTACACACACACGTACCACGATAGCTACACCACTGTTAGTGGGACCAGAGTCAATTAAGAGGGCATGAGACCCTCAATACACATAGAAGAAAAAAGAAACCTTGGTGAACGCAAAAAAAAAAAGTAAGTCAGTTAAGCTTACAAATTTTGAAGAAGTCCAGAACAAACTGAGGAATTGGTGAACGGATACACAGGAACCTCGTTATAACACACGTTGTCACAGCACAGATTCGCTTCTAATGCAGTCATGACCTTGGCTCCCAATTCAATTTGTGATCCTTTGGGGCACACAAAAACAGGAGATTTCAATCTATTGCGGCCCTGGTTATAACACGGTAACAACCATGGGTCCCAAATACCACATTATAATAAGGGCCCACTGCATTGACAGGTGGGTTTTCTCTTTAAAAAGAAGCAGGGGTTTTTTTTAGAAAGAAAGAAAATACAATTTTTTCCCGGTGGCATTTGTTACATTTCATTATAAAATTTCTAAAGGCAACTGCTTTTCATTTGATAAGCGCCGATGTCACATTTCCCAGGTAAGAAACTATGGGTATTTTCAGACGTTACGAGATCGCAGCGAACCACGGTGAATACCCACCTGTGGTCACTGTGACTCGCACGTCTGTTTGGCAGCCGCCAGATGTTCGCCATGCTCAATCCCCACATGGGGTCAGTTTCAACTACGCTTCCCGGGCTAGCCGCACCAATTCCCCGGGAAGCGTGGTGAAAGTGATCCCTGGTGGGGATCAAAGAAAAGTAACGTCTGGTCGGTCGCCACGGCCCGGAAGCACCGACAGGATTCCGGGCTGTGGCGGATTTGGCCGGATGCTGCGGCCGCATTGGCCCCACCGCCCGCCCGTCTCCCCAGAGGGCGGGCGGCGGGGAGTGTGGAGGGGGTGGGGCCGTGCGGCCGCACGTTACGCCGCGCGGCCCCGCCCCCTCCCCAATTCCCCGCCGGGACGACCCCGGCACGTCTGTTAGGGCGTGACGGGGTCGTCCCGGCGGGGGATGACTTTATTGTTTTCGTGACGGGGTCAACTGGCCCCATCACGTCTGAAAACACCCTTTGTCACAACAGCCCAGATTTGGATTTCTTTGAGAGATTCATTGAGACAGGTACAGCTCTCTCTCGGTGAAAAACCAGATATTAAGAATTGTCAACATCTTTGATCCTATTCACAAGTACGTTAGCTGAAAAAATATGAAAATAAAACCAAAGTTGCTATTATACAGTCTAGTGGGGGGACTGGCTGCTATTCAGATATCCCTAAAAATAAAGCAGCAGCATTTGGAGAAGGCATCCCTCTGTGACTCAGTGACCTTGGCTAAGTATATCAGGGTTCTCACCAAAAGAGCGTTACGATTCACTTTGTATGGCTTTCCGCAACAACACTGGGAATTTTCCAATGGGGAGTTAGGAGAGGAAAAGATGCTTAATTGGAATAAATACTTCAAGCTTTAGGTACACAGAAACCAAGAGTAACTATGACAACGTGGTCACTCCAGTAAGGCTAATACAGATTACTTCCAGGGCAGTAGTCTTGCTTGTGCTCAGGAAGCAGAGGTAATGTTTGCTTAAAGCTATTCCTAAATTAAGGAAAATTCCTTAGGCACTGGCTGTCTTGCGCTCTTTGTTGATGACTTCAGACTGTAAGTATTTCATGATATGCGGTTGCCTTAGAAGAATATGCAAATGCCACCTCGTGCCAGAGCCTGAGGCCTGCCTGAGCCTCTGGTCGCTCTGACTCCTATGCTAACTGGACTTTGGAAGGACAGGCTCGGAGGCTCGCTGAGTGGCAGTGTCAAGCCTCAACTGACGCCGACACTAAAGTATTTATTCAATTCCTTCACGTCTTTATGTAAATATCAACAGCCTCGGTGCTGCCACCGCTGAGTATCCCACTCCATGTCAGAATAGGACAGTTCTCACTGGGCGACCCCTCAGCTTCCTTTTGCTTGTGTAGCAGACTCCAAAGCAAAGGACTTTGCTATTCCAGTCATTGGCTTAGCTTTTTTGTCTATATTTCTGGCAGCCTTCTGACTCTCTCAGCTTTTGCCACCTATCCTTCCTGGCCCACTTCTTCCCTCCCATTACAGAGGAAAAGGGAAATTTTGGAAAGTAGACACATGGCTGCATGTCAGGAATTCTGCATCCTATCTCCATTTATTATTATTCATCATTGATATAGTTCTTTCAGTGTTTAGTCTTTATCTAGTTTACCCTCACAATAACCCAGTGAGGTGAGCCATTGGGTGAAAACAGACATGCGCTTTAACATTTCTTATGCATGTGGCAGGGCTGCATAGGGCACAGTACAACCCTGCAACATGCATAAGACATGTTAGAAACAGAGTTATGTGCATATCTATTTTCACCCATTATGATACCCATTTTAGAGATGGGAAACTGAGACTGAGAAATAGTTATATGACCGAAGCCACCCAGTCAGTTAATGGCTAAGATGGAATTTGAACCCTGGTTTCCCAAAGCTCAAGTCCATAAATGTATCCACTAGGTTACACTAGCTCAGTTCTGCTACAGGTTTGTTATGCAGCCTTAGGTAAGTCATTGGCAGTTTCTCTTTTGTACTTGTGTAGCTTCACAATCGAACCTTCCCCACCCCCATTCTTTTCGCCAGTGCAATCTAACTGCCCTGGTTTTATACCCAACTTGCACTGCTACGACATAGCTTAACCTCAAGCCAGTCTCACAAGTGCAGTAGTGTTCACTGGTGTAACTGCATCAGGTCATGCCCCCTATGCAAAAACATCCAGTGGAGACAAGTATATTTCCCAGTCCATTTGCATGAATCTTTCTCATGGATGCCCAGCTGGAGCGATTCCACTTTGGGAGTTTCAGATGGACGCAGGGCTGCCCACCCCAGGGGTGCACTCCCATGTCCACCCACTCCCAGTCTCCCCTGTGTCGGAATCAGATGGACCTGGCGGGTTCCCTGGCCCACAATCCACCCATATGGCGCGTGCACACACACACACACACACACACACCCCATTCTTGATCCCACGCAGTTGGGCTTTCACCCAGGTTACAGCAAGGAGACGGCGTTGGTGGCCTTGGTCGACAGCCTCCTAGTAGAGCGGAATAGTGGCTGTATGACCCCACTAATTCTGGATCTATCAGTGGCTTTTGATACCATGAATCATGAGATGTTAGTGACCCACCTGCAGGACTTGGCCGGTGTGGATGGAACCGTCTTACAATGGTTCCGTTCTTACCTTGTCAGGAGATTACAGCAGATGATCCTAGGAGACTGTACTTCGTCCCCTGGGGCTCTTGTGTGGGGCCCCGCAGGGTTCGGTTCTGTCCCCTCTCTTGTTCAATGTGTACATGAAGCTGCTCAGGGAGGTTGTGCTCAGCTGGGAGTACGTTGTCATCAATACGCAGATGACACCCAGCTGTATTTATCTTTTTCATCTGACCCAAGCCCTGCTGTCTCCTTGCTGTCCCAGTGTCTGGCCACTGTGGAGGATTGGATGAAGTCGAGCCGATTGAAGCTCAATCCCAATAAGATGGAGGTCATGTTGGTGGGTGAGGTCAGTGATCTGGGGAAGAGGAATACTCCTGTTATTGGGGGCATTTGCCCTCCATTGGTTCCATCTGTGTGGAGCCTGGGGGTGCTCCTGGATATTCAGCTATGCCTGGATTTCCAGGTGTTGGCTGTGGCCAGGGGCCCCTTTCAACAATTACATCTGGTGAAGAGGCTCCGCCCATATGTCTCAGACTTGGACCTCGCCACCCTCATCCATGCATTTGTCACCTCAAGACTAGACTATTGCAATGTGCTCTACTTGGAGCTGCCCCTGGTGATGGTTCAGAAGCTGCAGCTGGTGCAGAATGCTGAGGCCCGTCTCCTTACGGGGACGGGTCGCAGCGAGCACATTACACCAGTGCTCCGGGCTCTGCACTGGCTGCCTATTGTCTTCCAGGCCTGATTCAAGGTGCTGGTTTTAACCTTTAAGGCCCTAAATGGCCTGGGCCCTGCTTATCTGAAGAATCGCTTCACACTCTGGGCGGCCCCTGCGGTTGTCCAGGAGCACCCGCCTGAAGGTCCCATGATTCCAGCAGGTCCGGACAGGCAGTCATTCTCGGCGGCTGCACCCTCACTTTGGAATGCCCTCAGTCCAGGTCTCCTTGCCTTCCGACGAAGCCGTAAGACCTGGCTCTTCCATCAGGCATTTGGCGGGGGGGGGGGGGGGGGG
>QEPC01009797.1:4968416-4989513 GCA_003113815.1 Sphenodon punctatus | reverse complement strand
CTCCCCGCCACGGCCACAACCTGAGATTCCAAGCTGAGCCGCGAATCGAGGAGCACACCCAGACTCCTCCGCACTTGAGGAGATTCAACCCAAGTCCTCGCCCACCAACATCACCTCCATCTTGTCAGGATTCAATTGCAGATGGCCCAGTCTCATCCAAGCCCCCACAGCCGACAGGCACTGGGAAAATAAGGAGACTGCATGGCCTGGGTCGATGGAAAAGGAGAGGTAGAGCTGAGTGTCATCAGCATACTGATGATGACACTGCATGCCCTGAAATAAATAAATACAGTTGTGGTCTAGAATGTCCGTAATGCTATAGTGTTGCCTGGGGCAACAGCCGGCTGGAAGTGGAGCAGCAGTGTGTGTCCACACATCAGATGGACAGCTTCTCCGCTTCAGGACAGTGCCCCAGGTTTGGCCAGCCCGCTCCACCGGTGGTGGCGCGCCAGGATGTTCCAAAGCACCACCAGCAAAGCTGCCCCAGAGCAGGCACAGCTTCAACATCTGGCGGAGCCCCTGTAGACAGACAGGCCACCTGGGGGTGAAACGGGCTGGCGCAGCCAACACTGAGGCAGCCTGCCCATCTAAAAACACCCTTCGTCTTTGTGGTTCATAGGCAAACGGCTTTGTCGGAAGAGATTTGGGACTGCAGTCTGGCTCCAGACTCAGGTGAAATTTCTTGGAATTACATATTTCCATACCCCCCCCCCCCTTCCTTCCACCCTATTCTACTATATCACCCATTTGCTTCCTATACTACCTGCCTCTTGGTCTGCTGCCCTCTGCCTGACCAGAGAACACAGCCTTTAGCAAATGACTGTCCATCATCTGGCAGATACCTCCAAAGAAGTGAAGCTTCCTCCTGATTACTGCACCAACTCCTGTCTCTTTTGCACGGACCTTTTTTGAATAGTTTCGTTTCGAAGCTGGTCCTACCAGCTTACTGCAAGTGAACATCTGGACCCAAAAAAAAAAAAAAAGAACATCTGTGTCTTTTAAAAACACAAAAGAAATTACTCTTGGAAACTATAACATGAGAAGAAAACCTAAGGGGATTTTAAAACATCTCTCTGGGAGGCGGCCATTGCACTAAACCTTTCCACTCTTCACTGCTGATGCTACGCATTACGCTGTGATCACTTCAAGCTTCACCTGAAGATCAGTGAATAGAACTCATCTAAAGGTGACTCTTCACTAGTCATTAATATAAGGTTTATGACATACAGGCCGTTTTTAAACAGACACGGCTGGGGGGGCGGGTCTGTGTGCGCTGCATGGAGTACCCGCAGGCTTACCAGTTAGCAGGGAGGGAATCAAAAGGGGCAGGGATGGGGGTGCGCTCCTACCCATGCATGATGCGGCCTACCTCCACACGGAACATTCCGGATTTTCCCCTGATGCTCCATGCATGGGCATGACTGGGCAGTGCGAGGATCACAAGAGGGTCCCCCTACGCTGCCTTCAGATGGGCGTCTGGATGCACGGGGGGTGGGTGGACCTGCATGGGTTTGTCTCATTTTAAAATATCCACAGTTAAGTGCCTCCAATTCCCCTCTAGTAGCTGATAGTAGCACCATGCACTTCCTCACAATACATATAGCTGACTACTATTGGTTTCTTGATGCATCTTTACACCAGGCCAAGTTTTATGGCCCTTTTCAAACAGGCCACGGTGGATGGGGGGGATGGGTGTGTGCCCGTTCCAACAGGCGCACACGCATCTCTACCCACCTCTACCCAACTCCACACATGGAGCAACTGGCCTTGGAGCCTGTTGCTCCGTGCGTGGGTGACAGGTGGAGCGCGAAAGTGCAAACGCACCCCCACCCACCGCCGGCGGTGTTCCCACGGGCACCCCCATTGCCAGTGGTGACTTGCAGTGTTCCTACAGATCACACACACACACACACACACACACACACGTGGTGGTGGGGGCACCCATGTGAAAAGGACCTATGTCGCATGCTAAGATGGCTGTTGGTACACGCTGCTTAAGTGCGTCTAAGAAATCCCTTACTAATTATTTCCTGTTCCCTTTTGTTTTCCTGAGAAGATTACAAAGGCTCTACTGTCAAACTCAGGCTCTCATTACTCAGATGCGACCCCCCACGTTTAAGATTACTACGTGTACTCATGTAGCTTATTCTCCAAGGAAACTGATACACCAGTGCAAACTCTAATTGCCCTGGGTCAGGAGACAAGCAAGGAAACATTGCATGCTGATTCAAAATGTTAAGTATTTAGCATGGAAACTCAGCCACAACAGTGAGCTTTTTTCCAGAAGGAGAAAATTTTACCGCTGTTCTTGTACAAGGGGAAAGGAAAGCACTTTGGGAAGCACGCATATCCTGCACAGATCTGCCACCCGAATGCTAATCTCCAATATGTGCACTTGAATCCTAAACAGCTGCTTTGTACTCATCAATAGCAAAGGTTGCAGTGGTACCCCTTGCACTGCTGAACTTCTGCAGCCGGGTGGTATCGTATCTGAATATGAGGTAGCGTATCTGAAAAGCAAAAAGAAACTTGCTCCATCATCTCTCTTTAACAAACAAACAAACTTGTAATCCAGAGAGTTGTCCTCTCTTTCTGTCCTTTATTTCTCTTGGTCTCTCTTTCTGCTTGGCTTGCTCTCCAGGGGATGGAATAGTTCAGCATTCCACATTCCTGGGATAGAGCTCCGCAGCAGGCAGACGGTGCACCAGATTCCTCCTTCGCTCATGCTAATGTGACAGTAGAATTAACTGGAGGGAGATGTGACCAAGCGTGGGCCCACAACTGTGTGTGGAAGGAAAACATCCAGGGCTTAATTTGTTCTGGGGCTCAGCCCCAGCAACTGTTTTCAAGCCAGGATGCAGCCTCTTCTAGACCCAGAAGCAAGACCTCACCTGGGATGGATAAAGAAGCACCAGCCTGTTGGACAGGGAAAGTGTTTTGCTGCTAAACTGCTGACTGGGGGCGGAAGCAGCAGCCTCCTGCCCCAGCTCTATCTAACTTAATGTGGTCCCAAGAAGGAGTGGCAAAGTAGTGGTGGTGGGAGGAGCTGGTGAACCCATGGAGCCTGGCAGGGTAGCTCTATCAGTCTCTTTGAATTCCCTCCGCATGCTTCCACGGTCAAAGAGTAGGACTTCCAGAGTAAGCTTGACCCCTGAGCCCTCCCCTTCACACATACAAATTAGGTACGGAGAATTCATTTTGGAACTGATTATTGTATAGGCACATAGGTCTATTATATTTACTAATTCGCAACGTATTTTACAGTGTGTCATTGTTGCAGTTCACTGTTGTTGTTGTTTATTGTTAAACCTTTGGCCATGGTGAAAGCCCGTGCCGCAAATACAATTTATTATTATTATTAGGTACAGAGAAAATCCCTTTTTTCAGGGAGAAGCCCACACAATTCATATTGATCTTGAAGATGCAGCTCGCGGATATGACAGGTTTCAGCATGCAGTGACTTATCTTGATCGGAAAGCTTTCTTTTTACATTCCAAAATAAGGTCACACCTGGAGTCTTTGACTTTCCTTGTCTCTGGAAATTCCATCTAGTGAGAAAAAAAAAAGGAAAAGAAATCCAAGTCAAAATTTGAATGCAAACTTTTAAAATTGTTCCCCATCTCTCCGCTCTGTAATTTGGAAGAGATGCGATTGGAGACCTCCATCTTTTTGCTGCCCAGATAATGTCCTTGGGCTGTTCCCTCCTCCATGCAGAAGACTGAGACGGTTCCTTCAGAAGACTTGTAGGCCTCAAATATTCCTTGAGTGTACCTTTTCACCGTTACCCTCATCTGGAGTATTATGTCCAGTTTGGGGTTCCTCATTTGAAGAAGGTCATTGACAAGGTATAAAGGGTCTGGAAAGCAAGTCTTACAAGGAAAGGTTGAAAGAAATTGGTATGTTTAACCTATCAAAGAGAAGATTATGGGGAGATGTGATAACAGTCTTCAAATACCCAAGGGGCTGGTAAGAAGATGGTAAGGACCAGTTCCTTATGGCTATAGACGGCAAGACTAGAAATAACGGGCCCAAATTGGAGGAAAGTAGATTTTGATTAAATATCAGGAAAGACTTCCTAACAGTAAGAGCTGTGCAGCAATAATGGGTTAGAATCATAGCATTTTAAACCTCCAGTGATGGAGAGCCTCCATTCGTGGCAATGGCACAAGCTGCCTAGGGAGATTGTGGGCTGGAGTTTTTCAGAAAGATGCCGGACAGCCACCTGTCTGGGATGTTGTAGTTGTCGCCCTTCTGCGCCCAAGCAGGGGGTTGGACTAGACGATTCTCAAGGTCCCTTCCAGTCCTATGATTCTTCCCATCATGGCGAACGTACACTGGATGGGACTCGCTTTGGAAGCCCCGGACCTCACTCCTACACCGGCCCCCATCTCAGAACAAACTGCTCCTTGGCCTTGCATCTAGGATGCAACTTGACATTGCTGTAATGACCAGATCCATCATCCAAGTCCCAGCCATGGAGTTCTTTCGGGCTGAGAAGCGCCATTAGAAGTATTAATAATTATTTTAGGGACTGCAGCCAACTCTCCTGTCCGGCGTCCGCTTCTTGTTTTCAAGGCCCCTACGCTATTCCTCAGAGAGAGACGCTGAGCTCCATGGGCGAACTGGGAAGCTGTTTATTAGGTCTGCAGGCATGTCATGTCTGTTCATTTCACTGCTATCAGATCTCATCAGAACGCAGGCTGTCAGCAGCTAAGGTCAGCTCTCTGTATTTTTCCTGGCTCTGTAGCAAGATGATTTCAGCTAGCTTGGACTCTTCTTTTTCTCTAGTGAAATAGGCTGTATGCCGTCCACTACATCCCCAAGACTGGTGTTTTATCGCTAGAATGCTAGGAGATTGCCACAGGAAAAATGTATTTCTTTAGTCACCTGGAAGATATTGCATTTACCACGTCCTCCAACTGGTTATAAATCACAAGGTAGTGCAATAGCTTTTCCCCTCTGGGCAGCATGGTTCCGAATTTGCTTTCAGTCACAAGTTAAATGACTTTGGCAGCTCATAACCTACTCAGGGAAAGTGTTACACACACCCAGTCACCAGCCAATTTACTTGTGCAATTGGCAGCCTCCGATTCAGAGAGGCCCAGGATTTTATTAACAAGCAAAGTGCAATATGCTAGCGCTAGTTTATATAAGTGCACATACCACTGCTCTCTCTTAGATGGAATGTCAGGTCTGCTCAAGTATTTGTGATGGTTTCTCTCACAGCTAAAGCCATGACACCAGCAGTTACAGGTTAGAGAGTCAGTGTAGCCTAGTGTATGAGGTGTTAGTCTGGGAGATAAGGGTTCAACTCCCATCTTAGCCATGAATTTACTGGTGGGCCTTGGGCCAGTCTCGCTTTCAAACCCAGCTTCCCCATCTGTAAAATGGGAACAACAACCGCTAGCCTCACACACTTGTTGTGAGGGTAAGGGTTGTAAAGCAGGCTGAACACGGAAAGTGCTATATAAATGATTACTAATAATCACTGTGCTCTCAAGGCATCAGACAAATTAGACAGTGGAGACGCTCCTCCATCTCAGATGGTGAAGCCCTTTGTATCCAAACCAAAAGTGCTAAGTGCAACACCCAGTACTGGATATTTGTGGCTTGGCATCAATTATGTTCTCATCTCTGCATGTTTGCAGCCACAGACTGCCTGCAAGCAATGTCACGTTATGCATTAACTAAATCCATACGCTCATTACTGTGCCGCCTGCATATACCGTTCACGACTTGCCTTTGATCATATTTAATCACGTTTCCACAACCATTTTTCTTTGGGCTTTCACTACAGCAGCCTCCCATAACAGAAGGTACCACACTCAAACAGCATCTCAGTTCAGTGCCCCCATCGTTACAGACACCATTTTGACCTGCTTGGGCCAGGCCTGTGGGAGTCAGAGAAGAAATACATCAATTCTCCTTCTGTTATTTACCTGCTTCTTTGCTCCCCTTAGGAAACCTGGAAGCTTAGGTAGGTATATATTTATTTCATCTGGTTTTGTTTTCTCCTCCTTTGGAGGCTGCTGTGACAGTTATTTAAGGCAGCAGCTGCCTGGTTTTTCGCAGTGATTAGCAGTTTTAAATTTACCCTCCCAAGGCTGTTCGGTGGCAGAGCCGTTTCAGGTGATCGTATTCCTTGCAGAATTCAAACACCTTCAGATGCTCAAACAGAAAAATCCCATATAAACAAAGGTGGCTGTGCCCTCAGCAGTGGTGGGGAAGGCTGTCATGGACCAGGTCTTCTGTCCCAATTATGGACCCCCAGTAGGGCAAGGGGGCAGGATCTCCAAGGTGAGGGGCAAGGCTTACCCATGAAGGCAGTTCTGACTCTCCACCCCCACCCCCAGAGCAGCAGCAACCCACCTGGAAATAACATTTTAAGAGTGGGTGGGACCAGCATTCCACCCCCACCCACTCTGAAAACTGCCTTCTTGGAAGGGCCTTTGCAAGTGGCATGAATGCCATTAGGAGACTTTCAGAGTGGGTGGGGGAGGTATGCTGGCGCTGCTACCTCCCCCTCTGACAATTTCCTAGCAGCGCTGGCTCAGGTCACTTGCAAAAGGCCCCTCAGAGGCTGGGGGCCTGAGTCTTCACTCCATGGTAACTAGCTACACACACACACACCCCACCCCGACCTTCAGCTTCAGAGGGGAAAGCACTGCTAACTGGATTATCAGGATTTCCCAATTTTAACCCAATGTGCAATAGCTCAGCTGGGTCTCAGTTCTAGGCGAGAACAGCAGGAACTTGCTGAGTGCTTGCATTATTTTCCAGTGCTGTCCACTGGACTTTCCAGTGCCAAAGATTCTTCACGGATACTGTGTCACTGAAAATCCTCTTTGGGGTACATGAGTCACCTAAAAAGCCCTGTGTCCAGTAAGCTGTGCAGCGGTGGAATGCCCAAGTTCCTAACTGGTGAGGAGAGACAGGAGCACACCCAAAGAGAGATGCAAGGGAACGATTGCCCACTTGAATGAGGTTTATATAAAATAAATAGATAAATTAACTTAGCTCTATACCAATTACCTTCTATTACCAGATTCACTTAGCTCTACTTAATCTTAAACTCTAAACAAACGAATACAATTGAACTCAATCCCTCACAAACCAGTTAACACTTCTGATGGATTTATGCATCAGTGCTCAGGTACCCTGTCCTCCTTCTGTCAATGAGATGCTCTCGCTGCCCAGATGACGCACGTTGGTTTCCAACTACTGGGTCTCAGGATCACTGCTGCATCAGTCCATCAGCTGTTGTCTGTGCCGATCCAGCTGTTCTTTCTCATGGTACTTGGCAGTCTGAATTCCTTAGCTCTCTCTTATGGCCTTCTCTCTGTGCCCATCACCACAGATGCAGACCCCATGAACCAGTTCCAGAGGTTGCTGGTAACATCCTCCGTCTCTCAGTACCCTCAGTACCCGCTGAGTGAATTGTCCCTAGCTGTTTTTACACAAGCACAGTAATACCAGTATCAGCTGCAATGCCAGCATTACATTCCAGTGTTGTTATTCTGGAATAAGTGTTTAGACGATCAGATTTGATACAGCATAAAACCTTAATACGATCTGGCAGTGTGAACAGTTATGCCGGTATAGCAATCGCAAAAAGGACTGCATCAATCCCATGGTGCTGCACAGTTGAATGATAGTGCTTTGGGGAACACCGACAAGAGAGGACTCTGCTAGCGCACCCTCACCCTGGAGACCAGAGGGGATTGTAATTGTGGAGAGAGCGGAGACAAATAGGGGATTCAGCCACATAGACTGCACAGTTGAATTTCAGAACCTTCTTCCACTCTGATTTTTGGGTGCTGTGTGGGCAACTGTGAGCCCCTCTCCTCCTAGCATCCTTGCTGTGTCTATGTCACTTGCTGTCATGGGTCCCTGGACTGGGTGGCATGATGGATTCCCTCCACTGCAGGGTCATGGTGGATTAGGAGGCAGCATGGGTAGAATTTTGTAACAGCTTTCTCCGTTATAAATTCCTACATTTTGCTACCTGAAACTGCAGAATACCATAGAGACACGGGGTAGAGCGGACATAGACTCTACCTGCAGTTCTCTATGGCAGGGGGTCTCTAGTCTGGAATAAGTGTTTACACAATCACTATTCCGAATTTATCTTATTCCAGAGTAAATAAATCCTTGAAAATCAGGTTGAACTAATCTGCAATAAGACCAGGAAACAAGAGTTTAAAGCTAGGAAGGAGCAGTAAATCAATTTGGCATGGCAGTTCAGACGGTCACATACAATCCGGATTCAGAGGGGATAATACCGGTATAACGATCGTGTAAAAAAAAAGAGAAAGAAACAGCCTTTCTCTTTGCAGGCCTGGAAACTGCCCTCACAGCTCAGAGGGTGTGTTTTGTTCTTTTCAGCTAGCGCCCAAGTGTCCCCCAACAGAACACTCTTCAAAATCCTTCCCCAGGTCTCCTCTCAGGCTGTTGCCAACATTCTAATCTACTGCAGATCATTGGAGCCTCATGTGGGTTCCTGTGACCTTCACAGTAAGAGCTGAGGGGGGCGGGGGGGGGGGTTGTATTTAATCAAGTCACTAAAGTTGTCACCTATGCACATTTTTAAGGAGCACGTATGAAAAATACATGCTGCAGAGCCTGCCACAATGCAGGGCCCTGCAACATGTATTTTTCATACGTGCGCCTTAAAAATGTGCATAGATGGCAACAACCCTACAAGTCACCAGAGGGAAGGATGGAGGGCCTTGGACGATGCTGCTGGCTGGGGTGAGTCAGTGGTTGGATTGGACGGTTTGATAGCACAAAGAGGAGCGGATTCATGTGTGAAGGAGCACGGGCAGGGAGAGGGAAGAGAGTTTGGCAGACAAGCAAGTGGAGGAGGTTGGAGGCGCGTTCACAAAGAGGACAACAAGTGGTTTCCCCCAATTCTGAGCTCCTGCTTTACCTTCCCCAGTTAAATTGTTTTAAAATGGATTTTAGGTGGTTTTATTGTATTCTGCACCATTCAGTGAGGCAGGAACTATATAACTAAAATTATTATTACTAAATTATGATGAAGGGACCCTCCCGTCCCTTCCGCTGAAGGCTAGGGGGATAGAGGAATATAGTTGTGCCATTCAGTTGATGGATCTTACCCTCAGTTGCTCAGAGGGCCTCTTTCTCTCAGCTGGTCTCCAATGCCCTAAAATGTTCTTTTGCATGCGTGAGACAACTCCCATCAGAGTCAGTGGAGAAGAGTGGAAAACTGCCAGTTTGCGTATGAAGTGTGATATTTGCATATACTTTTACCCAAGATGCCCATTCACGCATGGCATTTACCCAATACCTGGGGGCGGGCGGGGGGGCTCATTGCTAACAGCTCCCCCAAGTGGCTTTTGCCATCTCCTATTTATAGCCAAAGGAGCTCTCTGTCTGGTCAAGCAGAAGGCACCGATGATCTTTGAATTATTTACCGCTACGTTCCTACCTGGGAACTTCACTCCTTTGCCACCACCTTCACCTGCCCCAGACTCTCCTCCCTGAACTGTCTTCGTCTCGTCTCTCATGCTGCTCCCTATGCCTGGAATTCCTGCCCTGATGAACACGTACGCTTAACTCCTCCCTCCTGACCTTCAGTTCTCCTAAAAACCTACCTCTTCCATCAGGCTGTTCCTAGTTCCTCATCCCCACAGATTCCTTGTATATGATGGTCTAGCCTCAGGATCCCCCTTCCTCCCCTATAACTAAGCTAAGCACGTGCACTTGCATCTTCATTAACGTATTCCTATCTCTCAAAGCCGTACCTGCCTTTTGTCACCCTCCCTTTGTCCATTTTAGATTGTAAACCCCTTGGGGGCAGAGACCTGTCTCTTACCATGACTATTCAGCACCAGGCACGTTGCTGGTATGAAATAAACAAATGAACAAACACCACAAGCTCCCCGAGTTTGATGCCCCCTGAAGGCATGAGCTGCGTGGGTCTATCCAGCCAAAGATTGTGCTCCTATGCAAAACAACACAGGTGAATCTGAAAATGTTGTTGACCCAATTTCTGGTAGCCCTCAGAAAATATGGGCCCTGATTCTGAAGACATTTAAAGCATGCACAATCCCTATAACAGAGTAAGCTGCCCAATGATAACGTTTTTTTAGGATTAGGACCAAAGAAAATACAAAACTGCAGCTCTCCTTTCCCCCCAGGCTTTTCCTCCCAGGACCGGTCAGCTTCCTTGCCCCAGCAGTTCCTGTACCAAAGTGCAGTCTGGGGTGGCCACCGATGCAAATTTTCAAGGAACACTTATGAAAAATACATTTTACATTGACCTAAGGCCAATGAGATGAGGCGGAGAGATTGTGACTTGCATCTTAGGTGCCAATGCAGGCCCTGCAACATGCATTTTTTTCCGTAAGTGTTGCTTAAAAATGTGCATAGGTGGCAACCCTAGTGGACTCCACTAGGCACCTTTTGCCCGCTCTCTGGTCAGCCCCTGTTGATACAAGCAAGGACAATGGGAAGAGAATGCAAGAGGGTGTGTTTGCATTCCCTGGCTCCTGCTTGGCCCTAACCCTTTGGGCAGCGGAAAGGGGCATTTTCCACCCCTTTCCAGGCACCATGATGTCACAGTGCTCAGAAAGGGCATGGCCACAGGGAAGGGGCTCTCTCTCCCCTGAATTTAACTCTGCCGGCACTCCTGCACAGGAGTGGGCTTCTGGCCAAGCTCTCCTGGCCAGTTCACTCCAGGATGGTTCTCCAATGATTCCAGGGTTGCAGGGTGAGCCCGCAACCTTTCTCCTAAGATGTCAATGAATAGATAATTATTATTATCATTTATATAGCGCCAGCAATGTACCTGGCGCTTTACAAAAAACAAGATAGACACGGTCCCTGCCCAAGAGCTTACAGTCTAAAGACAGGGGGAGGGGAGACAGGGAAGGGGGAACAGAGGGAGAGACAAGGGATGCAACATTCATGAGGATGCGAGAGCTCAGTTACACGTTCTTGGCTTGGTTACAGTAAATTGGGAGTTTGCAGATAACAGATGGGGGATAATCTTGGGTGGGGATGATAAGCTCCAGAAGCAGCTTCTGAACCCTGCCTCTCCCTGGTGGTCTCTCTCTCTCTCTCTCAGTTCTTTGCTCCATCTTTTTATTCACTTCCTGTTTCCTCCCAGATAGTTAGCAGCTGCCTCCGTGCTCCATGTGGGCTCCAGTCAGACAATACAGGCAGCTGGCTACACCCTGAGAGAGGGTCAGACCTGGGCGTATACTGTGGGCCTGATCTTGCAGCTACTCTGCAGCATTTGATTATGCACACGCAAGTGGTTTCAGTACTGAGGCTAGTGTTTGTAAAATCCACGAAGGAGGAAAGAAAAAAACCAGACACCCCTACTACTTAGCATTTCCCTAGCACTGCTAGGCGTACACCACGCCTTACAGTCTCAGATTATCAGAGCCAGCCTCAGGTCCCTGCCCAATTGGCTTAGAATCTAAAAGACAAGGATGAGAACACACAGGGAAAGACAGATACACACACATTCCCATTTTACAGATGGGAAACGGAGGCTGAGAGATTACAACTTGCCCAAAGCCACACAGTAAGTTCATTGGCTAGAGGGAGATCTGAACATCCAAGGTCCAGCACCTTATCCACTACACCACACTGGCTCTCAGCCAATAGCCCTTTGAGACAGGCGGGGGAGACCCTTTCCCGTCCCACAAGCCACTTTGACAGTTAGTTGAAGCTCTAGGGCAGGGGTCAGCTCAGGATGGGGAGAAGAAAGGGAAGGGTCCTGATCATGGATCATCCCTTCCAACAGTCCCTACTTATAGGAGGGACAGTCCCTGTTTCAGTGCCAAATCCCACTGTCCCTCTTTCAGAGGTCAAAGTCCCTCGTGAGAGAGACAGACAAAAGACCAAAATTCAAGTCTCAGGCACCTCTTTTCTAGTTTCTTCCCAGGAAGAGCACTTGAGAAGACAATGGGGGAGATGATGGAATTATAAGAAACTAATTAAAATTAAAAATGGAACATTCCTCTTTATGCGCTTGGAATGTTGGCAGGTATAGGTGTGCATGTGTAAGGCCGCTTTTAGACGAGACACATTTGCGCATGATTGTTAAAAAATTCACTTGTTTTAATGCTCGTTTAAACACCTAAACCATTTTAAATGTGTATTTGCTGTGAACGTGTAAAAGTCCAAACCGTTTTGAATGTGTTTTTTAAATAATGCGCATTTTAAAAAAACCGGTTTTGGCATCCCCCCCGATCATCAAAGCTGCTCAAAACCGGTTTTTAAAAATGCGCATTATTTAAAAATTACATTCAAAACGGTTTGGGCTTTTACACGCATGGCAAATACACATTTTAAAACGGTTTAGGTGTTTAAACGAGCATTAAAACAAGCACATTTTTTAACAATCATGCGCAAATGTGTCTCGTCTAAAAGCGGCCTAAGTGTGTGAATGGGAAGAGCTTATTTCCTGGGGGCGGAGCTTATTGGTCAATGGGGCAGAGCTTATCCCTCTTTGACCACTATGATTGTTGGGAGATACGTCCTATCCTTAAGTGCATACCCTTGTCTCGGTTCCCTTTCCCTAAACTCTCCATTTCAGTGCTTAATGGGAGGGACTGGATCCACAGCCAGATTCAGGAACTGGAATGGGGTCAAATATAAAAACAGCCATGGGTGAAATTGGGTCCACAAGCCAGAGGTTCCCTTCCCCCTGCTTTGAAAAGTACTGGCCGGATCAGGAATTCCAGAGAATCTTCCACTAAAATGATTCCTTGTGTGTGGTTTTAGCTGTTATTTTGTTTGTTTTAGCCCAAACAAAACAGAAAGAGGAAAAAAGAAGGCTGCGATTCTTTTTAAAGGCACTAAAGGAGTTGGGTTTCTAGCACAAAATATCAGTGCTGGATAAAAATATATGACACCCAGACAAAAAACATCTGAGGTATTTCGATCCAGTGGACGATTATCAACATCTCGGAAGTTAATTTCATCTAATTGGTTTCCAGAGGGAAGGAGGAAAACATGAAATAGATTCATGCCTCATGTTTCTGTCTGAAATCTAACACAATTAGCTGAGTGGGATTCAGTTACTGAAGGCAAAAAAAGAAAATTGAATTGCTGAAAAATGTAATATCTTGCTGTCATCTTTGTTCTTAGTGCACAGTTGCTGTAGCAACACACCCAAAAAAGAACTCGCAGCGGAGCGGGAGGAGGGGCTCCCTGCTCTTTTAACCATGCTATTTTAATCATTTCTGAATGCGTGTTTATGGGCAATTGATCAGATGGAGCAGTATCATTGAGTGCAGATACTGGGACGGATATCCTGCATATGTCAGACTGCTGCTGTTGGGACCTATCCTACAAAAGCTGAAATGCATCTGGCAAAGAGCTGTGTGCCCTCCACGTCTACTGTGCACCTGCTTCGAACTACAGGATACTCAAATAAAGAGTGTGTTCCTGCAAGCTGTCGCGAGCCTTCAGTCCCTGTGCACCCCATCACAAATTTAGTACATCATTCTCCTATGCAGAATGGGAATGTTTTGTACAGAACAGCAGACAAATCAAAAAGTATATTTTTCTTTAGCTCTTTGTATAAGAGATGCAAAAACATCAGGAAGGTTCAGCCTATAGGGCCATGATCTAGGAAATGAGGGATTCGGCTGTTGTTTCTAATCCTGGCTCTAAATGCTTTTCTAAACTGGGGTCTTTGCCAGTGACTTTCTAATGGATGTTGGACAGATCACTTAGGTTGAGGTCTTCCAAACCAGGTTGGGGAATCTCCAGCTCATAGGCCAAATCAGGCCCACGGCTGTTTTTGTATTTGGCCCCATCCAGTTCCTTGATCTGGCACATAGACCCAATCTCTACCCCCGAGCACTGAAAGAGTGAGCTATGGGGAAGGGAGCAGAGATGAGGGCATGCACTCAAGCGTAGGAGATGGGTCCATGGCACAGATCCATGACCCTCCCATTCCTTCCTCCATCCTGCACACACAGCCTTTAAGCCCTCCCACCTAGCTCCTAACCAGGATTCAGCACCCAAAACGCAATTGTCCTTCCTAAAACAGGGACAGTTGGGAGGTGGGTCCCGACGTGCCCACAGTAGTTCAGTCTCCACTTGCCTTGGGCTGCTGTGGGCAGGGCAGGGCGAGTGCTGGCGCTGCAGGCAAATCAGGACGGTGCTCTTTTAACAGCTGATTGCTGTTTGGCAACTGGGGAAATACTGGGGCTGCTTCAGGGAACCCATTCACAAGTTTGTAGCTACACGGGAGCAGGGGCGTAGCTACCAGTGGAGAAACGACGACATTCGTCCCAGAGCCTGTACTGGCTGGGGGCCCAATATGCAAGGCAGCTAAGCCACCCTTTCCCCCCCTTTTTTTTTCTTTTTAAAATTGCCACCTGAGCTGGCTGGGGGCCCTTCTGGCTGCTGGCTGGGGCCCCTCCCGCTTCCTGCCCATGGCTGCTGTCTGGCACAATGTTGCAAATGCAGGCAGGGAGTGGCAGTCTGCCTCAGGCCAGGTCACACTCACCAGCCTCGTGGTTCAACTCGACCTCCCTGGGGCCGCAGAGGAGGAGTCCTCCCCACCAGTCCGGACCTGGGCAGCGCAGGGCTGGCTCGAGGGAGGCCCAGCCTGAGCAGAAAGGTGCCTGACAGCGGCTCCACTCAGTAACTGAGTGGAACCGCCGCCGGGCACCTTCCCGCTCCGAAGCTTCCCGCATCGAGCCGACCCAGCCTGCACCTGGCCCTCCAGGGCTGGTCAGGTAGGCCGGGGCTGCAATGGCACTGCTGCTGCTGGCCATCCTCTGCCCCAGTGTGCGAGCCGCAAGCCGTGAGGGACAGAGTGCACCGTGGGACCAGCTCACCGCCGGCCTAGGAGACAGATGGACCCAGCAGCAGGCCACCAGTGGCACGCTGCAGACTCTGCAGAGAGCAAGTAAGTCTCGAGCATCAGCAGCCCAGTGCCCCTAGGTTGAGCTGGGAGGTGTTTGTAGGACAGCCGGCGGCTTTGCCACCAGCAGGAAAAAAAAGGGGCCCCACCAACATTTCTTGTCCTTGGGCCCATCCCAAGCTTGCTACGCCCCTGCACGGGAGCCATAAACATGGGCAGTTGCTTCAGCTTCCTCAGGAGCAGATGTAGCCAGACCAGCGGCATAGACCTGGCTGTTCCATCAGGCTTTTGGCGAGGGGGACTGGTAGGGTGGGGGGTAGAGGGTTAGGGGGGGAGGGTTTTGTTTCCATTCTTTTGTTTCATTTTCTTGATTCTTCCCTACTGAGATTTTATATTTGTATTAATTTGTTAATTGTTTTTATTTGCATTTAAAATTGTGAGCTTCCTCAAGCTGTTTTTTTTCCAGAGGGGAAGGATATAAAGCTATGTATGTATAAATAAATAAAAGGCAGGCTGTGGGGCAAGCCAATTTACTGTGGGCCCCATACCAACTGGGTCAGTGGGGAGGTGATGTCCTGACAGGCCTGGCCCTATTGGGTCCTCCTGAAAGCTGGGCTCAGTGGCCCCACTTATAGCTACACACCTGAGCCAGATCAACATACAGATATGGGTTTGGAAGACTAGGCATGTGGTTAACCTAATGTGTGAAAACACCATTAGCCTTTTATTATTAATGTAGTGAACTAAATGGCTAGTCTATATGTGTACCACTGCCCTCTACTGGACAAAATCAGAACTGCCCAACTGTGCATCAGGCACTGTACTGCAGAGACGAAACAAATTCCAAATTTCACATTCATGAATATTATTTACATATTTGGCTAGTTTTCTGAATATTCAAATTAGTATTTGCATGCAAAACAAAATTCACATATTTGTTTCTTTGGGTATTTCAGCCTGTTATTTCGGTTGAACTGAAGTGCCCAAAGTAACCGAAATGACAGTACTAAAATACCCCAACTGAACCGAATATCCAACATGAATAAACAAAGTGGACGCTAATAGCTACTTGTATCACCTTCACTCAGATGAACCCAAAGTGGGTGAATTCGTTGGATAGAGTTGGTGTTTGGATTAGGGCTGAAACTCGATTTCACTTTTGATTCTCATTGAGAATCAACGTTCTCGACTTGTTTTTAACGAGAATCAGAAAAAACGGTTCTCAACTGTTTCTCGATTGAGATTTTTTTCCTCCAGTTGAAAATAATTATTTTTAAATGCGCATGTGCAAAATTTCCACGAGGCCATTCTTCCCATGTGCAGTCCTTTTCCAAAATGGCACTGGCAGTGTTGCTGCCGTGTTGGGAAAGGGCTGTGCGTGCCTAGAACAGCCTAGCAGCCAGGTCGCACATGCACAGTGGATTTGTAAAGTCGTTTTGAAATTCTCACAAGAATCTCACGCCACTAGCATCGCCAAGTGTTCTCAATTCTCGCAAGAACCTCATTGTAGTCCTAGTTTGGATTCGTCATTTCAGTTCTGCTGTATTGACACAGTTTCCCTTAGGGCTTCAATAGGGCACGGGTTGGTGGATCCACAGCTTTTGAGTTAATTTCTGCTCCCAGTCTGAAGCTCCAGGTTGCCACGGCCTGGAGGAAAACATCCAGTGAAAAATGCAACAAAGCCATGGATTTGTAATACTGCCTTAACCATGTGTTTACTTTCTGCTCTGTCTCCCCAATCTAAAATTCATAGACAAATCATGGCAATTAGAGATGTTAAAGACCTAGTTCATCATCTAGGCAATTCCTTTCAGTTCAGGATCAGTTCCTACAATCTATTCTCTGGTGCTTTGCCTAATTGATTCTAGATCTCAAGCAAAGGGGTTCCCACAAGTTGCCTATGTGTGACCGGGGTGGGGGGAGTTTAGGGAAGCAAAAACACTGATGATCAACACACTACCCGGCTAATTCCCAGGAAGGGGGGGCATGCGCCCTACGCGAAGAATGCCCCTCAGGATAGTGTGTGGGTCTTCACCTCTAATTAAAGAGAACAGACCCCTATCGTCATAGGGCGTGGTAAACACTGGGAAGCCAAGGTCTGCCCCAACAGTCCTGACAACACGCACTCGGGGGAAGGAAGAGGGTAAGGGGTAACGTGAGGTATTGTGCCGGGGGACTAGGGACGGGGACACCACAGGGGAAGGGAAGAAGGGGAAACTCACGCAGGGAAGGAAATGGTAGCCCAGGGAGGGGGAAGGGTAAACAAGGGAATACACACTTCACTTCAGACAAGCTAATCCTTCGCACTCACAGACGTCGTTCGGGTTCCAAGGGAGGGAGGTTCAAGCACACAATACTATAACCAAGCGTCTCCACAGCAGAGCAACAATCAACAGTTCAAGCGGGGGGCCGGTCTCTCAGAAATCACCAGCCCCAGGCCCCGCCCCCGTGCGTGCTCTCAGGCGCTCCGAGCGCCGCAGCAGGGGCGGGGGAAGTCCCACAGCGTGGCCTGACGTCGGGGGCATGGCCGCCGGCCGAAGCCCCGACTCGGTGGCCGGCGGCCCTGCCAAGCACTCGGGAGCCTGCGGCACCGAAGGGGGCGAGGGAACCTCAACCTGCTCCTGCCGCTGCCGAGGGGGATTCCCCTGAGGGCGAGCCCTCCTACGGACAGTGGTCCTGACACTATGAGACTATCACAACCTATATATATATATATATATTGCTATATTACAGTAGTCAAATAATAGTGGGATTTCAGGCACTAGTGTGCTCTGGTCACTCCCCATCTCAACTTGGGGAAGATTTCTATTATAGGTTCTGTTTCTCATTGGTGGATTTTCCTGGGCACTGGCAGGCAGTTTGGGTAGGGTGAATCCTGCATTGGTGCAGGGCGGTCAGACTAGATGACCCTTAAAGGACCTTCCAGTCCTATGATTATTAGGTGCAGTAGGATGGATTTTTGAGAGGCTGCCTACATTTGTTTCTTTTACCCCACAAATCATGGTCATAAGCAGTGACTCCGTTTTCCCCATTGGCAGCAATGGGGAAAAGGCGGTGAACACGAGTCCCTGGTCATAAGCCCCTTTAGCCACCTTAATCAGGAGCGCAAGGTAATAAGTAAAATTCACAGACAAATCTTGGCAATGAGAGTTATTAAAGGTTCATCATCTAGGTCAGAAGTGGGAAACCTTTTCTTATCTGGGGACAAAAATGGCAATTTTAAAATGGCCCATTTACTGCACCAAAAATTACAGAGCACTATCCACCTACATCACCAAAGTTCTCATGCTTTGTATTCATGCTTAATCCACAGAGTCGACATTGGGGGTTTTCAGACAGACGTGGGGCTGCCCACCCCCGGAGCTGCTCCCCACATCGGCCCAGTCCCGCCAGGATCCGAATCAGACAGACCCAGTGGGTTCCCCGTCCCATGATCGGCCCACACAGTGCCCCCACACAACCCCATAGAGTTGTAGGCTACAGTGCCATCCGCAATACTATAGTGTTGCCCAGGGCAACGGCCAGCTGGAAGCAAAGCAGCAGCATAGGTTTGTGCATTAGACGGACTGCTGCTCCGCTTCGGGCCGATGCCCTGGGTTTGGCCAGCCCACTCCACCAACGGCACTCCAGGATGTTCTGGAGCACCACTAACAGGGTTGCCTCGCACAGGCACAGCCTGCTCTGCCTGCACATCTGGCAGGGTGTATTTAGATGGACGGGCTACTGAGGGTGAAGTGGGCTGGCGTGACCAACACAGGGGCAGCCCCTCTGTCTAAAAATACCCATTATTTCAGTGCCAAAACAGAAGCATTATCTGAGATAGCAACTGCCAGGGCATGAGAAAGGGTCTTCAGGGTGTAGACTCAAAATGGTACGGGTGTGGCAAAGAGATTCAGGGGGGGCATGCTGAGGTAATGAACGGTTGGATGGATGGTCGGGGTAAGGGAAGAGAGGGACAGATGTACAGCAGTGACCTGACCCCCAGGTCCAGTCGCTACCACTAAGCCTTCACCTTCATTTCTGTTACCTTCCACCATGCCACTCCTTCAGTGTTCAAGAGTAGCAACTAGTGGATGAAACAAAATGGCTTGCATTCCACTTTCAATGGATCCAGCCATTCCAATTGTTCTAACAAAATAGGGGCAGGGAAATGATCCATTCCTCATTTCACCAGAACAAATGGATTGATTCCACCTCCCACCCCATGCTGCGCATGCACAAAATGGCAGCGCTCATACTGTACATGCAGAAAATGATGGCACAGTGGAGGGCACCACCGTTTTGTGCAATCACAGTGCAAGTTGCAGACAGCACCCTGCAGTCAGAACTTCAGATGGAATTCTGCATTGGCTTAAAGCTGTGGAGGAATTCCATCCTACATTCCAAAAATGTAGGCAATGTCTGCAAAGACAGGAGTTGTTTTGATTCAGCCCTAGCAGGAGTTGAATCCAAGGACCAAATCTAAGAATTGGAAGAGAGCCAAATAAAAAACAGCTGTGAGCCAGATTTGCCCATGCACGAAGGCTTCCTCACCCCTGACCTAGGCAATTTACTCCAGCACAGATTTGGCTCCTACAGGCTCATCTCCAGCAAGGACCAGTGTTACCTGGTGGATAAGGTGCTGGACCTGGACAATGGGAGACCAGGGTCCGAATCCCACCTTAGCCATGAATGCACTGGGTGGCCTTGGACAAGTCACCATCTCTCAGCTTCAGTTCCCCATCAGTAAAAATGGGAATAATGACAACCTACCGCACAGGGGTCATTGTGAGAATGAACTAGATACGGCTTGGAAAGCACTTGGAAGACTGGAAGTGCTATAGAAATTATAAATATCTATAGTAAAAGGAATTGGAAGACCATAGTCAGAGAGGTTCACATCCTGCAAGGTGCTGAGTGCCGTCAGTTCCCAATAGCTGTTGAATCTCAAATCCATTGTATCAGCCGGTCGATACAATCACACAGCATCAGTCCTGCACTCATACGAGGTCCCTTTCCAAAGTTTACAATAGTCATGTGTCACTACAAAGCTTTCTAGGTTGTATGATGAAACCTGCCCTTTGCCCTGGCTTTCCTTTCTCGGTGAAATAGCCCGGTAGGGAGGCGGTATTTTGGACCAATGACAAGCACCTGCAACAAAATTCAGCTGCTGGAGGAGGGTTAGCTGCTGCACAATCTGGTTGCAGACCTCAGGATGCCCTCTGAATCTCTTGGAAGGCCTCTCTCCTTTGTTTCACCGCAAGCCACTGCAATCCACCCCCTGTTCCCCTCATCGCTAGGCATCTTGGGGCCAGAGGAGGAGGGGGAGGCCTGGGAAACTGTGACTTCACTGTTTTTACCTCACAAAGCTCTATTGTTCAGGGGGGTTTCAGCAATTCATTTTAGTAGGCCACAGTGTACCATTTGCTTGTGGCTGCCAAAGGGACGCGCACAAACTGAAAGGAAGCTACATGCAGGGGTCTTCTGTTAAAGTGACAGCAATTGATGAAGAAAAGGGGGCCGAATGGAGGACACGCTTTTCAATGCGAGTTTAGCACTCTCATTAGAGGCTGAATGAAACTGGTGAAAAGGGCTGCCGCATTGCGAAACTCGGAGGCCTTAGCCACATTCACAACTTCATTGTAAATTCCAGCATGTCAATGTCATTTCCTGAAACATAAAAAAATGGAAACTTCCCCTCCCTCTTAGTAAAATATGCCTGGCTGTGAAGACCTACTTTTGACACCCTTGCCACATTTCCCCTTGTAATGGGGCCTGGCTCAACTTTTGCTGCTTTCTTGTGCAATGTTGGTCAGATACATTTCTCCTTGAGTCATGGTACTTTGGGTGCTCATGCTCGTGGTTGAAATTAGGTGGCTATATAGTCTCATTTCGGTTTTGTGTTCTGCTCAAACAGCAGGTTGCTAATATTGTGGGGGGGATGTTTGTGGGAAGGAGCGGGTCTGGCAAAATAGGGCCTGGTGAAGGGAGGAAAAGAGACCAGACTAGCCTGAATGAGCAAGTCCAGTCGTACTAGCTTTTTCCCTGTTTGTGGAAACCGGAGGAGTGCCTTTGAATTCACACCGCTAATTATACTGGGCAAGTATAAATAACATCTCCAACCTCATCCCTCCCCAAGCCCGGTGCTTCTATTCAAGGCCCACCCAAGCGTCTTCCCAGACTGTGGATGAAAACAGGCATGATGCTAACTCCACTTTAACACCAGTATTATTATTATTATTATTATTATTATTATTA
>QEPC01009797.1:4891024-4937727 GCA_003113815.1 Sphenodon punctatus | reverse complement strand
GGGTGCTTCTCCTTATAGTGTCTTATCCTTCAAGGTTCCCACTTTCCCCTGGAGCAAACCTTAAAACATGCAAGTGCAATTTTGCAACTTCTTGAATGTATCACTCTCTCCCCATGTTCCCTTGTCTCTTAGATTAACTATAAACAAGCTAAGCACATGCACCTATGACGTCCCAACCTCATGAATATTTCCCAGTCTCTCCCTAGGTTTGCCTGTCCCTTGTCTCCCCTCTTGTTGTCCATCCTAGATTATAAACCCCTCAGGGCGGAGACCAGTCTCTAATCATCACAAGCAGGCACATTGTCGGTGCTATAATAATAAATTATATGTAATATAGGAGGTAGAAAAAGAAATACAGCGTTGATACCATTGCATGGAGGGGGTTTCTTCTGACTGCAATTAATCCATTAAGCTTGCAAGGGAGGGAGGGAATCCATATTAGCTGCTGGGTACGTCTGCTTTTACTTAGAATTTATCTTCAAGGTGCATTTTCCTTTTCAAATATATTCTAAAAATACAATTGAAAACAAACATTCAAAGGCAAAGGCAAAATGTTGGGGAAACATGAAATTAATGTGTTCATCCAAAGAGGTTTGAATATTACATCAAGAAGTTGTCCATTTTGATGAGTAAACAGCAGGCTCAATCCTGTGATAAGATCACAGCCGGAAAAGCAAAGGAATACACAAATCTGACTTTTCTTAAAGATAAGATAAAATCAGAGACTGTCGCCGTTTTAAAACAAGACACAACCACGCAGGTCCACCCATCCCACACGCATCCAAACACCCATCTGAAGGGGGGTGGGGGGGCAGCATGCTCCAGGGACCCACACACCACCCACCCATGGCCACTCACAGAGCATCGGAGAAAAATCCAGACTGCTCCGTGCTTGGGGAGGGGAGACTAAAATGGGCATGGGTAGGGGCACACACGCATCCCTGACCCATTTGAATCCCACCCCCACTCACCCTATGTGGGTGGGTGGCCCGACGCCATCCCCTTCAGCAGACATGAACCCCCTCCCCAGCCATGCTCATTTAAATACGGTCCATGACCTTTCCAGGAGCTGGGATGCAGATATTTGCGGGACTACAAGAATAACCAAATTCACCACCTGAAGAAATACAGGTATAAAACCACCCAGCTACTTGATGTCTTGATACCTAGAGCATTCTCCCTTGAAACATGCAACGTGATAGGAAGGTCTTAAGCTTAGCAATAAAGTAGAACTGGAAAAACACAAAGCTAGAGCAATCTGGGTAAAAGACAAAAAGACAAATATGGACCTGCCTCATAACACTGTCCAGCCAGGACCTATCAGTTAAACTCTGCTTGCTGACAAAATCTTATTCTACAACAATGGAACCTCAGGCCTGGAGATTCAATAAATGTAGCCAATGGCAAGTTTTTATTGGCCGCTTTCCAGTTGCTAGATCTGGTCCATAGATCCAGTAAGACCTGGTCCATAGATCCAAGCACTGAAAAACTGAGCTCAGGGTAAGGGAGCAGAGCTAAGGCCCTGGGCATGCCCACAAGGATAGGGGACCCACCTTGTCCTGAGTGCACCCCTTAAGCACTCATACCCCCAGATTCTATGTGGGCCGTCAGAGCTTGTACTAGTTTTCTAAGTGGTCCCCAGGAGGGAAAAAGTTCCCTGCCCCTGCTCAAGAACCTGTGCTGTTATGGTTATCAAAATGGCTGAGCTGCAGAAAAACCACAGGCAGTGAATTTAAAGTGAGTCTAGAAACAATTCTCAGTTGAGTTATAAGAGCTCTTCCTACTTCAGTTGACAGTTTTAATATCAGAACCACCTTGGAGGATAAATAAAACTCAGATTTTCTGTGGTTGGTCTTTACTACGCAGGGTTTGGAGATTAACAGTTTGTGGCCGAGTGGGCCTTGGCCCAGATAGTCCCCCCTCAGGATCAGTCCCCAAACAGCCACGCCCACGTGAGGAATTAGCTCAAACAAACATTAATTTATTCTCTAGCACATTAATCCTCCATCATACGTATATACAAACTTACAGTCCGTATACTGAGCTCCCCACTCATACCAGCTCACTCACTCAGAGGTCAGAGCTTCCCTAGCTCAAGTCCCTTTTATAGGCCCCATACCTCCTTCACGCTGAGCCCAGCTACAACTCCTACTGCTCAAGCAGTTCCCCAGTTTAACAACAGCCCCCTGACAGAGGAAGTCAGAGGCTTTTCACTTCCAGCTGGCTTGGCCACGCCCTACCCAGGTGAGCCTCGGGTCAGCACAGCAGCCAATTAAGACTTTGCTCTGCTACACAGTTCCCTGTTATCTAAAATGCTTAGTAGCCAAAGGTGGTGTACGGTTCATCGCCGTTACGTTTTCACACAACCATGGTTCAAACTCAACACCCACCAGTGAATAACAGGCTAGAAATATATCCTAGGTGGATGCTGGTGTGTTAAAATCGATCGGATTTCATAAGAAGTTTGTGGAGAGAAGAAAAGATTAATGTAACTCATGCTGGTTCATGACCATAGGTCAAACTAAAGCCCAAATGGCTCAGGCCACAATGAAACTCCTGTCGAAGTTCTGTGGGCTTCAGTGGAGCTATCCTGGAGTAAGTGTTCTGCAGACTGGAGCTTCTAAAGTTTTAGCATTTCATAATTCTCCAGTTTTCAAGACTGTAGACACATTCAGGCAAGCCTTTTCTCCTGCCTTTTCCATTTTCTGTGTGAGCTTGGAAATGCAGGGGGAAAAGGGGGGCGGGTTAAACGTTTCCCACATTCCCTGCTTTGAAAATTACCACAATGGGTGTTTTTAGGTAAGCGCCTCCCCACCTATTACCCACCTATTATCATGCATGTTGCAGGGCCGCATTGGTGCCCTGTGCAGCCCCGCAACATGCGTGGTGGGTGGGTGATTGGGAGGTCATAGGTGGGGAGGCGCTTGTGTAAAAACACCCCATATTGCCACAGCCAGGTTATTATTATTATACATGATGCTGTATGTTTGACTTCAAATCACATGGCTCTTCAAGCTTTTCCCTCTCAGGGGTCACTTTGAAAAGTAGTACAAGCTTCGATGGCCACACAGAATTTGGGGGCAGGGTGCACTCAAGACAAGGAAGATCCATATGATGGATCGGTGCCATGGATGTGTCCCTGATCCTTGCATGCTTGCCCGTCTCTGCTTCCTTACCCTGAGCTCAGTTTTTCAGTGCTTTGGGGTAGGAACTGGATCCAGGGACCAGATCCAGGAGCTGGAAAGGGGTCACTTAAAAACCTGCCATGGGCTGCATTTGCACCCTGGTCCTGAGGTCCCCCACCCTCACTCCTGCTTTATACGATGCAGGCAGAATGACAGCAGGTTTGATTCTTTTGCATGTTACAATAAATGTGTGAGGGAATAAGCACAATTGTTAAACCTGGGTTTCCGAGTTGGTTAAAAGTGCAATACACTCACACAACATCCTGCAACCTAACCTTGACACACGATAAAAATAATTTTTTTAAAAGTGGGTAATAGATTTTTGAAAATTT
Source organism: Sphenodon punctatus (assembly GCA_003113815.1). Taxonomy (NCBI): domain Eukaryota; kingdom Metazoa; phylum Chordata; class Lepidosauria; order Sphenodontia; family Sphenodontidae; genus Sphenodon; species Sphenodon punctatus. Next base: position 4,934,210 of record QEPC01009797.1, on the reverse strand, counting down.
GGCATCTCCTGTGAATGCAGCCTGTGAGCCTTCACCTCCCTTAGCACTGATTTTTCTCCATATTGACAGAGTTGGGGATAAGGTGTAGGTTTAGGATATGTGGCTGCGTCTATAAGCATCAGGGTTGTCTGAGGTTACCTTGTGTACCTGCCTGAAGGGAGAAAATGCATCTGTCTCCAGGGAGATGCACACACTTGTTTCCAGCTTTCTCAGCAGAATGTGTAAATACCGGGTATGTGAGGACACGTGTAAACAACGCCGTCTGCAAGTTGCCATCTTTAATCATACCTGCATGTGCACCAGTTCTTTCTGCTTGGCATTTAAATGCAGCACGATGGGAAATGCTGGCAAGCACTTGGTGGGTAAAAGTCATTACTAGATACACAGGTTTGCAAAAGGGGGGGGCTGGAGCGGTGGGGGCAAAGTCAAGTGGCAAGGCACGTGCGCGCAGCCTGACGGCAGATTTTGACATCCATTGCCAGCATTTTAGAATAAACACAGCCAAGAGAGCAGACAAAAATGTATGTGTCACAGATTTTTCTCAACAGCTCAAAAAGCTTTCCAGCTGGGCGCTACGAGCATCTTCCATCTGGCCTGCAGATCTTAGTCACATGATCTAGCAAGGCTAGGGGATTTTTAAAAAAAATATATTTATTTTTGAATTTCTTACAGGGAGGCTGAAGAGCTATTTTCCTGGCTGTAGCTTGTTTGGACAAGCGTTCTTTTAAATTTACACTGTCAAGTGCTCAAGAGGAGATAAGCAAGGAGGTTATGCCTGGATCGAGGCAGAGTTTTTCCGCAGTCTGAGAGCTAGCACCTCCAATGGAAAACATGAACTGGGCGATAAAGATGATCCTTCAGACGGAAGGAAAAGCCTTTAATAGTAAACATAGTTTGACTGTAATGTTCTTCTTATCGTATAAATTAAAATAGAACATCTAGGCCCACAATCCACAAACCGCTTACTCCAGAGTGAAGGGCTTCGCTGGGATGATTTCAGAGTCAGTGGTTTGTGGATTGTGGCCTAGATGAGTTGTGTCTGGCAAACAGGGAAAAATAGTCACTCCACCTGCTTGGATGCTCTGCAGCAGGGCCACGCTGTGGCCCCGGACCGTGCCATCGCCCCATCAACGGGCGATTGGGGGGGGGTGTCCGTGACCCAGTGTGGCTCTGCTGCGGCGCACCCACTCAGGTGGAGCACGTGGGGAGGGATTCAAACAGGCGGCTCCATGAGGCTATCGCCTCCACAGAGGCAGCACCCATGTGGGGGAACGCGCTGGGCTGACCTTTCAAGTGACAACATAGCCCGGACATGAGCACTGGGGAACCCAGGCTCCCCAGTGCTCCCAGCCAATTCATGAGACTTGCAATGGCCTCTTCCCCCACCCACAGTGCTTATGAGTGGTGGCCCTGTTTGCTGGCGTGGCTCGTAGAGAGAGGGGCTCCATGGCCACCCATTGCCATGGAGCTCTTTGGCTTGCCCCGTGTGGAGCACTCCGGATTTCCTGGCAGTGCTCCATGTGTGACCACGAGTGCCGTGGGGGGAAAGTCAAGTAGCAAGGTATGTGTGCACAGTTCAATGGCAGATTCTGGCTTCTGTTGCCAGCATTGCGGGCACGGGTCACAGGAGCGCACATCGGGCCGCTCCACCGTCAGACGCGCAGTCGACTCCCTGACTCCTGAGTGGCCAGGCGGGGTAGCATCTCGTCTGAAAACACCCAAAAGTAGAAATGGAAATAATAATACATTTTATTCTTATAGCGCTCCCCTGCCAATGGTGCTCAGAGCACTTTACAGCATTAAACAAATACAATAAAGTAATATAAAATCCACCAAAAATATAAAACTGTTTAAAAAATAATAATAATCAAAGAGGGAGGGGGGAAAGCACATTAAGGGTAACCAGCAGTGGATTCTCATTCACAAACACCTTCCCCATTTGCAAACTTATTCCTTGTTGCTTAACCTGCATTTGCCTTGGTCTGTAGGACAGCATTCACACTACTGCTGATTTCCCTGAAATTCAATGGCCCACACCCTTGCATCAGGTGGCAAAGAACAAGAAACATCAAAGAGAGCACAGGAAGGGGTAAGGGTTTCACAAAACACTTGGAATGTGGGTTTGGGCAGCTACCCACTCTAACAAAGTGTTGTCTGAATGAGCCATTGTGTGAATGAGCCGTTACCCATTAGATTATCTACTTCAACCTTCTCTAAGACAGTTCCCTATAGTGTTTGTTTATTTTTTAAGTTTAGTTTAAACAAGTGATAGACTATAGTTATTACTAGCCTTTTCACTCCACCAATATTGCAAATTCAGCCATTTCCTCCTTTGCTTTCTTGCTTTAAGCTGCTTAGATCTAAGACATAAAATTCATTCACACAGTTTCAAAGCAGCCTGGTTGGAATTGTATCCCCCAGCCCACATTTTGCTCCCCGAAAATCTGTTTTGCATGCACATGCCGCCTGGTTGTCTATCCAAATACTAATACAAATACATCTTACATTCAAAACCTAGGTGTACAGTTTTGGATAGGCTGAATGAGAGGTCATCTTCAGTACTTGTTCTAGAATATCTTCCATGATTTCCATAGAATTTCCATAGTCCATATTTAGTAATAAGTAATAAAATACTAATATTTTGACACGCTATATCCGAAGTGCTCAACAAGTGAATACAACATTTGACCTAGAAAGGTGAACCTTCAGAGAGTTATTCCAGATGTTATTTTTATGCGGGCTATTTCAGACATTCCTTTGGTGCTGTTATCATATGGGTTACATTATTCTTTTTCATACATTTAGGACATTCTGGTTGAAAATGAAAAGCACGTTAGCCTCTGTCAGAAGGTTTTTTTTAATTTTTCTTTTATTTTTTTTACTGGAGCCCACCTATCTTAACTAATAATTTGATTGACTTAGATGGTCGTTTCCCAATTGTGCAATGTTCTGTTGTTTGTCGTGTGTAAAGAGTCTGTTAACAAATGAACTGGCCGTTTTGTTTTTTTCTTATCATTCCCAATTATAGGGGACAAAATATGCCTGACCCTCTACAGGTCTCGTAGAGCAGAATCTCCAGCCTATGGGCCGAATCTCTTTCAAGGTGGTTGTTTTTTATTTTTCCCCTTTCTAGTTCCTGGATCTGGCCATTGGTTCCAGTCTTTACCCTCAAATACTGAAAGAGTGAGCTTGGGGGAAGGTCAAGGGTGGCCAAGAGGTAGATCACAAGCTTGTCTCTGGTAGATCACGGTGTGGAGAAAGAGACCAGTGTCTCAGTGATCACCTCTAGGAATTAAAACAGGAAGAGCCTCCCAGGGAATGTCTGCAGGGAAGAGACAGGATAGGAGAGCAGCTCCAGTGCAGCAGGGAAGGCTCTATCTAAAGGGGAGGCCAGATGCAAAGGTGCCGTAGAGCTGGGAGCCAGCGGAAGGGGTTCTGCCTGGAGGTCTAGGAGGGGTCCTGGTGGATTCCCTGCCCCACAGATGGGTTGGACTACCTCTGCACTTAGAAACATAGAACTGAACTGTATGGTTGGAAAGGACCTCGAGGATGTTCGAGAGGCCAGGTCCCTACTCAAGTCAAGATACCTTCTACTATAGAATCATAAAAGTGTAGGCTTGGAAGGGATGTCAAGGATAGCAGATAGATCCATGATCTGGACCTTCCTCTTCCTTCCCCCATCCAGAGCACACCTTTTAAGCACCTTCACCTCCAACTCCTGTCCAGTCCACGGAACTCGTACTAATTTTCAAGTGGCCAATAGGAGGGGAAATTCTCCCCCAACCCTGCTTTAGAGGCTGTGTAGGAAGCTGTTCAGTTCACCTCTCCTTGCTTTGGATGCATTCACTGGGAACAAAGTGGTATGTGCAGGGGAGGCAGTTAAGAATGACTGGAGGCATTCATGTTGGGATCAGATTGGAAATGTCCCAGCCCCAGTCTTTGATGTGCCAATAGGACTGCATTGTGAGGAGTGCAGGGTGTTTTAAACATCTGTCAAGAACAGCTCCGTACCTCTAGGGCTTAGGAAGGAATAATACTTCCCTGCCCCACCACTCCGACAGAGCTCCTTCTCCTCTCCACATCGCACCTTAGCTTCTGCAAAGCTATAATTCAGTAACTTCTAGTGGCTCATGGAGTGCACGATATTGTGATCTAGAAAATAGGACAGTCATAGCACAGGCCCTCTTCAATATCTTTTCTGTGGCTCTTGAGCCAAGGTACAGTACGCAACCAATTGCCCAAGGGAAAAAATAATAATTGGAAACAATCTGTGCTATTTGTAGAGGGCTGAGCTTTACAAGGAAATCAGAGAGACTGCCTGCACATAGGAGTTAGGGCTAGCTTGTGCTAAAGGAATCAACGGAAATGAGAACTCCTGCTTTGCCTTGATCACTCTAAGAAAGCCGCTCAACTGGAGGGTAATTGTAGTCACTGGAAACATGACTATAGCTTTCCTTGTGCCTTAATTGATACTGTCTGCACTGCAGCCTCCAGCTATTTGGATTAATGTGTTGGCCAACAAGTGAAATGTACATTTTTTAAACATAAATTTATTTAATTCTATTAGTATGGTTCATTGCAACTCTAACGTGGAGGAGGCTTTTTAGCCGTTAAATGTTAAGTGTGCCGAACCTCAAGGCTGGAGTATAATGCATGTTGCACAGGTTATAAAGAAGGTTGTAATTAAGGTACCATGCACTGGATTCAGGCCGCTTTTACACATAACAAAAATGGGTTGTTATAAGTGCTCGAGATAATACCAGGTGTTAGAAATGCTGGAGTTTTGTAATGTGTGAATGCACTATTCCCCTTTTATGCAGCAAGGTCTCCCAGACTTAAAGAGTCACATCTGGTGGGTCTTACATTATCTCAAGCTCTTATAAGAACCCATTTTTGTCATGTGTAAAAGTGGTCTTAGAGATTTTGAAGGTAAAAAAACAGCCCTGTGTTTTTGAGAAAGAGCTACGGGGCTCTCAAGAACAGAATAGGATGGCAGTACACTGGCCTAGTACACTAGCCTCGCTAGGAATAAGTGTTTGGAATGTGGCATCTAATTAATCAAAATAAAGTTATGTAATGGGGGGGGATATCTTCACCAGCAAAAGTTGTGAACCAATTAATTTGAGCAGCTGAGACCTTATTTGACCAAAGGAAAGGTGTTGTTGTAAGAGAGAATGGAACAAAAACCAGCTGTCTCCGTTACTTTGTGAATACTCTTCTTTCTATTTTCAGAGCTCACTTTTGAGCCCCCGTTTGCAAATGAGTTATTTTCTTCTCTCTTTGGATTAAGGTATTAGAACTAAGGCACAGTTCTGGCCAGTTGTGGAAAAGACTACTTCCAGTTTCACAGGTTCTCTAAGTCTTTCTTTGAGTAACCATTATGTTAGGACCTAGTCATATCAAGCCAGCATAAGGAGGCCCCTATGTACACTAGAGAGGTTAAAAGGCAAGCTAAGCATCTATCTATTTGGAAAGGCAGACTGAATAGACTAAAGGTACCGCCAGTGAAAGCCAGAAAGTGCCAACCAATACGTGCTAAGGAAAGAATGCACTAGGTGTGAGCTACAACAGGATGGTACAAAAACCGCTCTTTCCAGACAAGATAAGAAAAGTATTTCTGCTAATTTCATTTCTGCTGAAACAATAACATCATTTTGGCAAATAGTAGCTTGGGCAATGGTGAGGCAAGTGGGTGTGGTTACAGGGCAGATGCAGTGAACAGCTGAAGATGAGTGACAGAAAATGGGAAAACTTCTGAATTCTCAAGATCCACATCCTGTACGACAAGTTACAGAGCAGGAGACCCCCTCTGGACTTGAAAACGACTGGCCACCAAATGCTGTCTACAGACTCTAACTCTCTGATTGGTGAACATCAGGGCCCCGAGCCAAACGCGGGTCTGCGATTCGCAGATTTCCCGTGGAATTCCCCTCCCCCCGCGGAATCTCCTGCCCCGCTTACCCCAGCGCAGAATTTCTAGCCTGCGCTGCGGGGACGTGGGGCAGGAGATTCTACGGGGGAAGGGGAATGAACAAACCCTCGGGGCTTCCCCTCCCCAGCCTCCCCAGTTGCCAGGGCTTGCCTCCCCCCCCCCCTTTAGATAATTAATTAACTTANGAATTGGGCCCTGACTTCCGCGGAATTTTTTTTTTAAATCCACGGAAGAATCGGGGCCCTGGTGAACGTGGTCTGAATTATTACTGCTTTAGAATTATAGCTAATAGGGAAATAAACCAAGCGACTTGTTTATTGGATGTGTTAGGAATGACACCATTTCCCCCCAAAAAAACATAGACACCCCCCCTTGGCAGCACCCCACGAGAGACAGATCAAAGGATGCAGGGGAACAGAAGGGGGAAAAGGAAAAAGAAAGAAAAAAACCCATGCAAAACCGGTCTGGTCGGAAGGAATAAGAGAATGAAACAAGGGAGGCTCCTGGGTAAACAATGGAGCAGTCAAAAACAGGTGGCCGCCCTCTTTTGAGATGAGTCCTCCACGGCAGCCCAAAACTCTGAGCAAGCAATAGATTGATCGCGCCACGCCTGTTTAAGAATATCCTTCTTCCCCTGTCTATAGAAACTCCCTTTTGCCCTCTTGTGCATCCTGCAATGCCTCCCACTGAAATCCTCCAAGGCTCTATTTCCCCCCAAAACATCATGCAAGGGTTTCTTTTTCAGCCCTAGCATTCCTGAGCGCCTCTGGGATTCCTTTTGTGCAAGAAGTGCCTTTGGGACCCCTTGCCCTGCCTCTCAGAAACTCTATAGGGTCATTCTTGAACGCAGACACAAGCAGTTTACTCTGTGCGTGCTTGCCTCAAGGATTTCTCCCAGACCACTACCCCACCCCACCTTTGGTCAGACCAAGCTTCTCCCCCCCGCTCCCCCTTCCGAACGCCGCTGGATCTACAGGGTTACCTGTCCTTTTTCAACAGAACAGGCTAGGTAATATTATTTTTCCCCTTTCCCCCTCTCGCAACATCCACTTACACCAGAGTAACCAGACCGGAGGGTTTTGCTTTGTAAATTATTGTGTGTGTGTATGTCAACTCTGCTTGGTGGGAGGGCATAAAAAATTACTTGTATCATCCTAATCGGCCCGTGAGTGAACTATTTATGTATTATACTTACTTCTTTGTCAATAAATCTCCCTCATTTGTATCGGAGTATCCCCTTTCTGTGTTGGGGTGTGGGAGGGAAATTCCAGCCATCTGGCAGTGCATCACGTCCTCTGACTGATCCCAGTGGACACGCGTGGACCCTTTGAATAAATTCAGCTAATTCCCGCTAAATTTAAGAGGTCTTTGGGATATTGGAGTAGCAGCCCCCAATATTTACTCGTGGAGTGGATCTGTGTCGTAACAGATGGATGTGCCCTGTCTCCACTGATCCATTAACCCTTCCGTGACCGAACCGATCGTGAGCCCTACATTGCAGTAGAACGACCCTGAATTGGCCCCAAAGAAGGGTGGGCAACAATTATTCTCTTTATTTATCCTCATTAGGTAGCTTACAGATTTAGTGATTTAACATTGTATTGTATTTCAGTCATTTCAGCCTTCATTTATCCAACTATCGTGGTTTATTTCATGGATTAGTAAAGATTTTAGTATCATTTTAGGTCTGGTTTGGTTGGTAGTTTAAATTCCTAGAATCTCTCTGCCAGACCTAATAAACAATGCCAACAATATACCATGTATATTTTGCAGTCATTGGGTGAAAAGAGACATAACTAACTTCACCTTAACACCGCTTTAACATTTCTTATGCATGTTGCAGGGCTGCATAGGGCAGCAATACAGCCCTACAACATGCCTAAGAAATGTTTAAATGGTGTTAAAGTGGAGTTAGCATCATGTCTGTTTTCAGCCATTGTCAAGGTCATCACTTCCCACTCAGCTGACTACCTGTGGAAAGCTTTTCAGCTCTGCTTTTATCTAGTGTGCTGAACAAATAGCAGGTAGGGGATCCTTTTCCCTCCCAGGGTCCACTTTAAAAATTAGTATATGCTCCATAGGCCTCATAGAAGTTGGGGGCAGAAGTATGAAAGGGGTGCATTCAAGGAAAGGAAGATCTTGATCATGGATCTGTGCCTTGGATCTGTTCCCTATCTTTGAGCACATGCTCTCATCTCTCTTCCCTTATTCCGAGATCACTTTTTCCGTGCTTGGGGGTAGAGACTGGATCCAGGGGCCAGATCCAGGCACTGGAAGGGGCCACATAAAATCTTGCCGCGGGCCACATTTGTCCCCCGGGCCTAAGTTTCCTCAGCCCTAGATTACAGCAATCGGCAACTAAATACTACTGAGACTATTGGGAACTACACAGCTTTTGTTTGGTTTTTCCCTGTGAATAAATTATTGATTATATAGCATTTTCAGTGTTCAACGTGCTTTATAAACCTTATCCAGTTCACCCTCATAACAACCCTGTAAAACAGGCCAGGGCATTATTCCGCTTTTACAGATGGGGAACTGAGGATAAGAAACAGTGACTTGCCCTTGTTGATGATACCGTCTGAAAGTAAGTGTTGTTGTTTCAGATCTTTGATCATATTTAATTAATTGTTTCCCACTCAGTCATTTCTGCATTTCAGAAGCCAAAAAGTCTCTGGTGCATTTCAAACAGGCAACAGGTATTGACACTTGAGCTGCTTTGTGCATTCAGGTTTAAAAAATGCCTTGCCTACTGCATACAGTTGTGTGAAGACAGTTTAGCAGGAGTGCACAAACACACGGACAGGTCCTTTTGGAGTAAACTGGTGTCACTCAATCGACTTCAGTGGAACAATTTAGATTCACATCAGCCAAGGATCTGTTCCATAGAACATACGTGACTTCTTGATGTACAAAGTCATTCCTTGATCTACCCCTACTGGCTTCTTCTTTCCCCCACCTGCCCCACAGAATCACCTGTTGATTAGCTGTCCCACTGGTTTATATTTTCCACTATCAATATTGTGTTTATGGATTTGGATATATTATTGCTAGACGGCAGCTCTTGTTCTGAGGGGGGTCTATTCTCCTTGCTGTCAGTTGTGAAATAACTATTGCAACAAATCCGAGGACTTACCAGCTGTCTGTGTGTTACGCAACATGGCTACTCAAACTTCACAGTAGCAGCATCAATAAAATCAAGACATCCAGTCCCAGAAGCACAGACATCTGCCACTTGAGCTCATTGGGAATCTTCAGTAGCCATTAGCAGTTCAGGATGCTTGACACTCAGTGGGTGATAACAAAAAAAACAATAGCCCTGTGTGCAGGCTGTGAGTCATGTGCCACTCACCCACATCCGGCAGGTGTTTGCACCTAACAGACGGATCATGTGGGCGAGCGTCCCCCACACGGAGCCCTGTTTGGTCCCCTCTCTGCTGGGCTCCTCCTGGAAGGAGCTCAGTGAGAAGGAGACCATTGCTGAGTGCATTTCCCATGTTGGTCTGTTTCAAGCCAGGACCCAGCTTGAAATAGACCAGTGGGGGAATGTGGGGATCCTTGCTGTGGAGAGCACTGCTGCACTTCCCAGCAAAGATTCCTGCCATGTCAGTTTCAAGCCAAGAAGCACTTCCAACTTGAAATAGACTGGCACCAGGGTGGGGGGAATTGCTGCAGGAGAATGCATTGCTGTGCTCCCCTGCAGTGATCCCCTATTAGACGGCAGGAATACATGTTGTCCCGGTGGCCGGCTCCTGTCTTAGCCCACACGGCAGCATCTTCGATTTTGAGGACGACACCATGCAGGGGACATGGACTGGGAACGCATGTTCCTCCTTCACATGTGCTGACATTGCCAGCACCATCTTGGAAAGCTTCTGAGCATGCCCAGCTTCCCCCTCCCCCCCACCCAGTCCAGAGGAAGCCACGCATCGCTAGAGCCCCTCCGGAGGGTGAGTACTCTACCCCCTCAACCCCTGCTAGACTCCCTCCACCTCTGAGCCCCTGCTAGGCCCCCACCCCCCATTGGCCAATTCTCTCCGTGGCCAGTGGGGGCCAGGGAAGGGGGAGCAGGGTCCTAGCACCGGCCTTTGGCCCCCTTCCCTGTACTCGGCTGAGGATTTTCCAGGTTCCAAGGTTTTGGTGGCCATTCCTCGAAACTTCAAAACTTGGAAAACCGAGTCAAGTACCACAAAACTCAGGGTTTTCTGGGGAAAACCAAGGACCAAGTTTCAGCACTAGTTTGCTTGCATGAGGGCTGGGATTCTGATCCCATAGCATCAGGACCCAGGTTTTGAACCCTCATGACCTTTAAAGTAGTGGACAAGCCTGCAGTACTACTGCTTCACCTTGCCTCAGGCCCAGCCACTCCCCTCAAGTGGCTTCCCTGCCCTACCCTGGCCACACTCCTCCTGTCTCTACCATGCCCCAGCCCCTGCCACACCTCCCAATTTGCTGCCTGCCATATACCCAGCAGGTCTGCAGCCAGGAAGCTGGATGGATCATCTGACCCATTTTCACATCTATGCTATGTTCCTTGCCCTGCTCTGAATTCCCTTCTCTCTTCCCCCCTGAGGCGGCTCACACCCTGAACTCAGATCCCTTACACTTCGTCCCTGAACGTGATCTTTCAAGCCAAATTCTCTAGGAGGAGACGTATGGCAGTGTCATCCAGGGGACAGAGATCACTAGGACTGGGAATCAGGACACTGGAGTTCTCCTCCCAATTCTCCTGTTGCTTTGTGAGCTTGACCAAGTCACTTTACCTCTTGGTGCCTCTGCTTCCTGATCTGTGAAATGGGAACAGCAAAGTTCACCATCCATTTCAGTGAAGCGCTTTAAATTGATAAACTCAAATTTATCTGCTGACAAATAAACATGCATCACTTCAGCAAGAGGGGTTGCTTATTTTAAAGGTCTCCAATTCATCTGCATCTGGAGTACAGAGAGAGTTGGGAGGGAACGCATTCAGAAAGTGTACTCTAGAAAGGGCTGCATATTTACAGAAGAGTTATAGAGGAGGAGGGGACCCCACAGAAAATCTTTGGCTTTGGAACCAGCAAAAAGACGTGGGCTTCATAAAATGTAAACACAGTCTGTGTTTTATGGAGCATTTTCATGAAGACCAGATTTGGCTGCACTCTGTTTCTCTTCTGCAAGACACAGTCCTGGCTTAGAGACAGATCCATTTTGTTCCACTTAGTTAAGGGAGAAACATACAATTACACACAGCAAATACAGGCTGATCTATAGATCCCTCTTCTCCTCCTCCTGCTAGCTCCCTCACCATTTTACAAACAGCACAAACTCCTTGTCCTCACCTTCAAGGCTCTTCATGGCCTTGATCCTCCCTATCTCTCTGCCCTTATTTCCCACTACAGTCCCTCCCAGGAACTTTGGGTAAAGACAGACATGACGAGAGCCTGCCATGAGGCTCACCGTTACACCTGTGTCTGGGCTGCCAGATGTGAGCTCAATGCTGCCCTGACCTGGGTAGGTGGCTAGCCCGGAATCGATCCCCCAAAGCCCAGGCAGGTATGGCTGCCCAAGTGGGCCATATCAGGCATTGGTTTGCACCACCATCCCATCACGGGGCAGGGGCAGCCATGGCTGCCTGGCATGGGGGACGGGGTGCCTGGGGCACGCTGGGAGCAGGGCCACCCACCTGTGCGTTGTTCCATTCCCCCACCAGGGGGCTCGCCGACTGACCTAGTCAGGTACACATGATCCGTGCCCCGACCTGACCGTGCCGGGGCCACACACACACACAGACACTGTCCCTGAGCATGTAGCCGGCGCACCAGCTGCATGTTTATTTTTACCCTGTTCCTCCTCTGCCACCAGTTTGTTCCTCATTTGCCCAGAGTTGCCTGCTCCCTAAACCATCTTCTACCTCTCTCATCCTGCCACCTTCACCTGAAACTCCTTTGATCACATGTTCTGCTCTCTCCCTCCCAAGCTTCAAATCCCTCCTGAAAACCTACCTTTTCTATCAGCTTTTCCTTATCTCCTCACCCCCATAGGTTGCTCATTTTTATGCTTTTTCTTACTGTCTCATCACTCAGGATCCACCTCCTCCCCTTAAAACTAGGGACCCGAGTTGACTGCGTTGCTGCAATTTGTAGTGATTTTCGCAGAATCAGCCAATCCTGACCATGACCCGAGGGTAAATAGGCCCCTGGGAGATGAACTGTGGGTGGGTGGAGTCTGAAGGCCCTATGTTTGCGTGAGGGAGGTGCTGAAATTCCAGAGGATTTGAGTTGTGTTTGATTAGCAAAGTTGTGATTCTATGTCAAACTATTGCAAATTTGCTTCCCAGCATGCATAGTTATGCAAATCAAGTTAATTATGCAAATAGTAATGCTCACGGTGAATTTGCAGAATTTGGCTTCACTGGTTGCAGAATCTAAGATTCTTTGGTGCAGTCAACTCGGGTCCCTGCTTATAACTAAGCATATGCCTGAAACTTCTCAGTTTCACTATTTGCCCCTTCCCGTGTCCATTCTAGATTGTAAGCCCTTTGGGGCAGAGGACTATCCCTAACCATGACTTTTCAGTGCCAGGCACATTGCTAGTGCCATATAAATAACTAATAGTCTATTGTTCCATATGATAATCTAACTCAGAACATAGCTACAGAGAAGGGCTCCTCAGCACATCACAGTCAATCCCATAGTGCATCTGCATTCCTCCCTCATTCGGAAACTCTTCCCTGTAACTAAGTTAAGCACATGCACTTGCATTTGCATTTTCTCAAACGCATGAATGTATTTTTGTCTCTCCTGATGTAGTTCACCTCTCCCTCATCTCTCCCATCCTTGTCTATCGTAGATTGTAAGCCCTTTGGGGTAGGACTCTGTCTATAACTATTGATTGGACAGTGCCAGGTACACTGCTGGCACTATATGAATAATAATAATGTAACCATGTGCCAACAGCAGCTGTAGCAAGAAGGGCCGGGTTAACTTTGCAAGGGGTTGACACTACTAAACACACTGGCTCGAATCCTCACCCAGAAATCTAGAACACACATTTTTACTGACCAGCCTGGCAGGCTGCTACTTTTCCCCACTTCCAACCACGCCAGCTAGGTTGTGAACAAAGGAGCTTTATTAATTACAAAGTATTAAAACAAAGAAGCTTCTGATACTGATGATACTTCCTGCCCATAAATACATCCCACCCTCAGAACAAGTGTCTGGTGTCACAGCAAAGAGTCACAGTTCTGCGTTCCCAAACCCCAAAGAACTCACGGTTCTTTGGGGGATGTTCAGTTCACAAAACCCTGGTTGTTCCACACAGGCTGCCGCTGCTCTCCGTCACCAACATTGTTAGGCACCGCACGCCTCAGCAGTCTTTGTCTCAACCTGGTCCAGGGATGCAGTTTCTCATGGGCTGCTGCAGCTCCCTGGTGCTATCTTCAGAAGACCCTGGGAACCTGCCTCCCAATCCAACAAGTGAGTTCAGCAAGGGGCTGGATCAGAGGGGCTTACAAGGTCCAGTCGTCCCATGCAGGCTGCTCTATCCAACCATCCCACGCTGGCTGCTTTTTCTGACACCATCCTCTGGAGACCGTGGAGCCCACCTCCTGACCCAGCAAGTGATTTCAGCTAAGGAATAGATCAGAGGGGCTTACCAAACCCAGACATCCCACACCAGCTGCTTTCTCTGGTGCTGACCTCTAAAGACCATGGGAACCTCTCTCTCCTAGCCCAACAAGTGATTTCAGATAAGCGCTGGGTCAGAGGGACTCCCTAGTCTGGTGTTCTCCAGTATCAGCATTCTAGAGATCTCTAAAGACTACACAAGAAAGGACACCACCACCAACACTACCAAAGTACACATACTACCTCCAGTAGCTTGGCTTGTATTGGCCCAGCACCTTGATGGGCCCCATTCCCAACAACTTGGCAGGTTATGGTGGCCCAAACCCAACCCAGCCCCAGGACTTTGTCCAGATTACTGTGGTCCAAGACCATTGTGGCTCTGGAGGGGGGAACTAATTCCCTGTTGTCCAAGGGGGCCCCCAAATTGTCCTCTGAGACTGTCGCGGGTTTGTGGGTCCAACACCCCACTTTCCTGAATTGGGTGACTCAATTTCCCTCACTTGCAGCCCACTGGAACCAGTTCTCTCTCTGGCTGGTCCAGTCCTGCAAAGGGGAGAATCCTTTTGCCATCCCCAACTCCCAGAAATCTTCCCGTTTACAGACTCTCTCTCTCTCTCTCTCTCTCTCTGGGTTCGCGAGAGCTTGGAAGCTCAAGTTGCTCAGCTTGTGATCTCCCAATGTCAGACCACAGACACTTCTTCATAAAGATAAGAAGAAAGTTTATTGATAATGATTACATAAGACAATATATTTGATAAAGAGTGACTAAAGAAATGAAAAGTAATATAATGCATCCTATTCTATACTGGGTAACCCCTATATAAAGCTTACCCTATAGAAAGTCCCTTCTCAGTCAGTGGTGAAAATGACTGGGCATTGATCTCTTAGGTGGTAGAAAGCAAAGTTCTCTCTCTCAATCCATTGTTCCAGCAGTCGCTTGCTGGCATGCAAGATGGAGCAGAGAGCTGTCTCCAAGAGGTACCAGAAGATGGCTTAATGGCCTCTCTTTGTCTTGTCTGTTTGCTTAAATACCCTTTTCAAGGTCTTTGTTAGTTCTTCCCGTCTTGAGGAAACCTGAGGTTTGTCATGTCCGCAGAAAGGTAAACAGGAAGATCCATTTGCATCTCCATAGGATTCTGTCTGGTGTCAATCTACAGCCTTTTAAATGTCTCCACTTCCTGGAGTTTCCCAACTGTCAGTTTACACTACATGATTACATCACTTGAGTTGTCAGTTCTCAACATTACATCCATGTTTGACCTTTAGCTTTACATATGTGTTAGACCTATAGTCCCGTATCTCTCCTGTGTGGCCTCATGTTCCTTCATGACAAAGGGGCCAAGCAGCTCAGGGGCAGCCAAGGGAAGCCTGTTCTCACCATTAAGATTCTTTTGATGCATCATTTCAGGGTCAGACCACTCACTGGAGAAGATGGACAGGTACCTTCTATAGCCAGAATGGATGGGTCAGCGTGATTGGGTGTTTTTAGACAGACCGGGGGGGTGGGNAAGACGAATCAAGAACTTTGCACCGGGTGTGTGGTCAATAGACCCCGAGTGCTGCTCTCGTTGCCTGTCTCTCTCATTTATCTTATCTTACCCTTTGGAAATGCACTTAACCCACACGCTCCTTTTTCTGTGCTGTGTATATAGGGAAGGTTTGGAGTGATGCTGCAAGGCTTTGATTACCTGACAAAACTAACAGCCACTCAACTAATAACTAATCAGGCACTAAATGCCTCTTCACTCTCTCCGACAAAAAAAAAATGTTCATTCATTTTTTCCAGTGTTCATGTGGGTTCCTCAATGATATGTGCAAGTTCCCTCAAGAGACATGCTGTTCCAGTGATTTGGTTCTTTCTAATTAGTGACGCTAGGACATAGCTCCCTCAACTTCTGGGTAGTGGCTTTCTTAGTGCATGTCTAGGCTACAGAGGCAGCTTGGTGCATTGTAAAGCAAAGGGAAGCCATGACAACTGTAGTCCAGTCTCTGCAATTTTAGAAGCAGGTGTACTAATCGTTATGTAGCCTGCCCTGGGGTTGTGTGGGACTCAAGGGCTGAGACAAGAGCAAGTGTTGTTCCTGTTCTGGAGGGAAATACTGACCTTTCAGTATTTGTGAGTGTTCATCCACACTTCTCAGTTTCCAGTGATTCTTTTATTTATTTATTTATTTATTTATTTAACATTTATATCCCGCCCCTCCTTCCCACAGCATTTTCTGTCATTTTTTTTTCTCATTTTCATCCATTTCTGGGACTGTTTCAGCACTTTATTTATTTATTTATTTATTTATCAAATTTCTACCCCGCCCCTCCTAAAACAGCTCGGGGCGGCGTACAATAAAAAACAACCACATATATAAAATACATCTAAAAACAATTAAAACATTCCAAAATACAAATATTAAAAGTATTAAAACAGGGCCGGGAGTCACAATAAAAGAATAAATAGGATAAGGGAGATAAAAAACCCTAACCCCCCTCCCCCCCTCCCCAAAAGCCTGGGAGAACAGCCAGGTTTTACAACTTTGCCGGAATGTCAACAGGCTTGGGGCCAGGCGAGCTTCCTCCAGGAAGGAGTTCCAAAGCCGCGACCCGGCCACCGAGAATGCCCTCTCCATTGTGGCCCCCTGCTTAATGCGGGGGACCTCCAAGAAGGCACCCCCAGCAGACCGAAGGAGCCGCTCTGGGGCGCGGAGGGCGAGGCGGTCCCTGAGGTATGAGGGGCCCAGACCGTGAAGGGCCTTATAGATCAACACCAGAACCTTGACTTTCATGGGACTTTTACAACAGTTTTACAGCACTTCCATGGCAATTTTCATCACTTCCCTGGTGCTTAGCTGGCACGCTTTCATCTCTATGTACACAAGGGGTACACACGTGGCTTGGGACCAGTCTGTGGCAGCCCTGTTCAGCTTGCTAAAAATAATGGGAAATGGTGAAAACAGCGGGAAAGCTGGCTTTCCACATCTGGTAAATTGGTAACTTACCACAGCTGGTAAATTTCCACATCAACGCAAATCTCGGTGAATGCTCTGCTTCTGAAGGAACCAGCACTCACCGATTTCATTTCAGTTCTACTTCACTGCACAGGGCCCCAGGTATCGGGAGAGCCCCCAGTACTTGGAGCTATAGATAAACTTGAAATGACAACATGAGTTGCAATGGCATAAAATATGGCCGACAGAGCTTCGAACGCAGGAGCCAATTTGGGAGGCCCTGTTCCAGCAAATGAGACCTATGAGTAAACTAGAAATAGCAACATATGCTTAACTTGTCTGAAGGGGGTGTTATGTTTAAATGCGCATCAAAAAATTTATTATAGTAACATTTTCCTTGGGCAAGTTATCAGCACATGTCTGTAAACATCCCTATGGTCAGGGTCAGGGCCAGCACTACCACAGAGGCAGCGCAGGCAGCTGCCTAGTGCAGCAAGTTGAAGAGGGTGAAGTTAAAGGGGGCAGCAAAAACTGCAGCTGCCTCCACCGCCAGTAAGCTCTGCAGCAGGATCAGGGGCAGAAGAGATAAGGGGAGCTAGGGCACCAAAACTTTTGTGCCTTCCTGGTTAGGGCCAAAAGGTTCCTAGCTTACCTTGATCTGGCAGGGTGTCAGAGAATGGGTTTCCTACATTATAGCCAGGGATCCGTTCCCCTTGCATTTTCCCTATTGCCACCAATGGGGAAAACACAGTGAACACAGGTTACCATACGAATGGATGTCAGTTTGAGTGAGAAAGCAATTGTGTACGTATGTCATTCTCACCTCTGTCTTTGTTTCTTCGCACTTCTATCCCACTACTCTCACCTCTGGCAACCCGGAGCAGCGTACAACACTAAAATAACACAATAAAATAAAATACACATACAAGATATAAAAATACCAAAAAAAAATATAATATAATAAATAGTCACTACCAGGACATCACCCCACTCTACCCCCTCCCGCTCCATCCCCCCTGCCAAAAGCCTGACAGAAGAGCCAGGTCTTACAATTATGGCAGAAGGCCAGAAGATCCGGGTTGAGAGAGACCCCCACCGGGCGGTCATTCCACAGCGACAACGTCCTCTCTTCATTTCATAGTTTTCATAGACTCTGCCAGTGTGGACATGGTTTCACTGTGAACCGCTGCTTTCAGGTCCGCCACACTTTTGGTCACAGCTTCGGCTGCATTCACACCTGACCCTGTGCGGCGATGGGGAGACCCACGAGGGAAGACGTGGCAGTGGGGAGGAGCCGGATAGCAGAAGAGCCGCTGTGAATGGGGACGTGCTGTGGCTTCCCTCACGCATATTGGGGCAGGATTTTGTGCGTGAGGGAAGCCGCGACACACAGCCCTGCTTGCACCGGCTCTTCTTCTGCTATCCGGCTCCTCCCCGCTGCCACGTCTTCCCTCACAGATCCCACCGCCGCAGTTGTGAATGCGGCCTTATGGATTAGATGCTGCCGAAGGTTCTCCCTGACTCACTGGTTGTCCTTGGCTCTATGGAGAGAAAGAGGAGGCAGACCCAACTACTCATGCCTTCTGAGGAAGGTGAACAGAGCTACATTCCATAAATCCATGAACTCTAGAAATGGAACCATGGGTTGGATCTTCATCAGAATTCACCTAACATGTGTGGGATCTCAAGCCCATCTCTCCAGAAAACCCTCTGGTATGTTCCAGAATAACAGTAAATGTTCACTGTTAAACTGCCTTAGAATTAGTCACAACTCAGGTACAAATTTTGGACTTGTGACGAGATCAGAAGAGAGTCCTGACAGAAACACACCCAAAGTAAGGCTGGTAAACCTTTTGGAGGGAATGCCTCCCTTCCTAGCTAGGTAATGTCGAGAACCCAGAAAGGATTAATTGGGCCAGTTAGTGTGGCCTACGTGCTCCCAGCTGGGTATGGCAGGAAACTGCAAGCCAGCCAAAGAGTAGTAGAAATACAACGCTGATCTGAGACTCAGAGAGTGGGAACCTTCAAGGAGATGCTCAGGAAGGTGAGCCTGCTGTAGGGCTTGAAGATTGCCCTGGGTGTTGGGAGGCAAGAGGCCTGGATGGAGGCCCTGGGGCCGAAAGTTCACCCTGAAAAAGGAGTCCAGTAAGGGGCTCCTCCATGGTTTGTAATGTTGGAACTCTGAGTATGAAGGAGCTGAGACTGTGATAGTTTGACACCAGTCCTGCAGCCACTTATGTTGTGTGACAGCCAATCAGTTACTGGCTGAAAATCACTTGTTCCCAAACCCCAGGCTGTACAAATAGGGAATTTGGGGTCCTCCAATAGTAAAAAAAATACAACCCAGCATCTATCCCCTCACACACACACACCCGAAAACCCAGCCATCTGATTTTCTTCTGCAACTCTTAGCAGCATTTATTGATGGAAATGTTTGTATAATGCTTGTTTTTCCAGTACCAAAACCCAAAAACCCATAAATGACTTCAGATTTCAACTCTCAGGATATGTTCAAATAAAATCTGGATGGCTGGCAAGTTAGCTAGCACTCCAGAGGGAGAGGAAATCAAAGCAGGAGAGAGCAACGGAGCATATATTAGTGCTGTTCGCTTGACTTGTTTTTAAAGGCACTTTGGTGATGCAGATCACAGCAGAGCAGTTATTCAAGTGTCACCAGAGACGGATATGAGCAGCCTTTCAGAACAGGGAGGGGGGAGGGGTCGGGAAGCAAAAGAAAACCAAGAGTCCCCATCCTGCTGTGATTTAAATTAATGGGAGTTTTGCCACCGCCTTCAATGCAAAGAAGAACTGGGCTTCCAGATACAAACAAGAACTTGGAATAAATTGAATGGTGGATTCAAAGAGCTGTTCAAAATGGCAAAGCAGGGTAGAGTGCAGGCAGCCTGGGTTATTAGTATTCATATAGCACTTCCAATCTTCGCAGTCCTTATCTAGTTTGCCCTCACAACAACCCTGTGAGGTAGGTCATTATGATCCGCCTTTTATAGATATAGGGATAGAACTGAAGTTGAGAGAAAGTGATTGCCCAGGGCCACCCAGTGCATTTATAATAATAATATTTATTTTATGGAGTGCCCCCTGCCATGGCACTCAGAGCACTTTATATACAACAATTTAACACAACTTTTAATCCTCACAATAACCCTGGGAGGTAGGTTAGACTGAGAGAATACTGTGACTGGCCCAAGGTCACCCAGTGAGTTTCTGGCTAAGATGAGAGTTGAACCCAGGTCCCCCCTATTTCCCAGTCCAAGTACTGGCCACTTAGCCATTACACCACACAGGATCTCAATTTATGACTAAGTCAACTCTTTCATCTCCAAGTCCAACGCCATATCTGCTAGACTAAGCCAACTCTACATGGGTTCAGCAAACCAATGCAAAGGTATAGGTGTTCAGGTGGAGGCTGTGGCGAGGAGTGCCTTCTGCCAGTTACATCTGGTGCGACGGTTTCGGCCGCTGGTTTCGGTTCCGGACCTAGCCATGATCATCCATGCTTTTATTGCCTCTCGATTAGACTACTGCAACGCACTCTACATGGGGCTACCTTTGGTGACGGCTCAGAAGCTGCAGCTGGTGCAGAAGGAGGCGGCCCGGCTCCTGGTGGGACTGGGCCGCTGGGAGCATATTACACCGGTGCTCCGGTCTCTGCACTGGCTGCCAATAGTCTTCCGGACCCGATTCAAAGTGTTGGTCTTAACCTATAAAGCCCTACACGGTCTGGGCCCTGTTTACCTGCGGGACCACCTCACTCCCCGGGTTCTGTATCGACCCCTGCGGACGGCTGGGGGCGCGCGTTTGGAGGTCCCCCAGGTGTCTCAGGGGGCCACACAGACCAGGGCATTCTCAGTCGTTGCACCGTGCTTGTGGAACTCCCTCCTGGTGGGGGTGCGATTGGCCCCGGCCCTTCCGGCCCTCCAGAAGAACTGTAAAACATGGCTGTTCCATCAGGCATTTGGCGAGGGGGAGGGTGGAGTGGGTAGGAATGCGGGGTAGGGTTGGGGGGAAGGATGTGTTTTTATGATTAATGTTTTAAATTGTTTGTGTTTTTATATTGTTGTTTTTATGGTTTTGTTAGCCGCTCTGAGCCACTGAGGTGGGGAGAGCAGGATAAAAATCTGTTAAATAAATAAATAAAGGCCAGGCACGGTGCGTATTGCAGGGTAACAGGGGCACTGCCCCTCCTCGCCTGATCCCTCCCTCTGCACACTCTCCATGCTTTTTTTAAAAAAAACCCAACCTTCACCTGAGTCCCGACAGCGCCGCTGGGATTGAGGGGGGCAGAGAAGTTGGCAGCCCGCTCCAGTGTTCCACTTGTTCAGCAATCAGCTGATCAGCATCAGCTGAGTGTTCTCAGTATTGTTGTTGTGCCTCAAAGGCCTTCCTACACATCATCTCCAGATCCACTAACACTTACCCACAAGTTGAGTTCTCCTCCCTAGAGGATCAGTTCCCAGCCAATTATGCACAAGACATACGCCAAATGACAGTACCCTACATGATGCCGCCATCTTACACATATGTAGTACAGCCACTGCTAATTTGTGCATGTATACTAGGTAGCAAAATTGTTCCTGTTGATCTGGCAAAATGGAAACCAGAACACATTCTGGTTTACATTTCATCGGATCAATGGAAACAACCAAATGCCGTTGAAAATCAACAGCAACAGCAACCACTTGATGGATTTCCAGCCAGTTATGCCACCAAACCGTCTAGTTGAAAACAAAATCCAGTTGAAAATTTCATTTCAGTCTTAAGGTGATGTGTGATAATAACTAACTACTATGAATACATATCTGTCTCTGATATAAACATTCATTACAATTTATTTGTGATGATGAACAATTTATATATATAAGAACAATCAAGATAAATAGTAATTTTATGTTTCCCCCTTTTACTTTTTGTTGTAGTTCTTCATATGTTGTTCTTGTTACAACACCATGTTGAAACTTTTAGAAGTTCAAGCCCTGAAGAAGGTTTCCGAAACGCATTGGCAGGATATAAATGGCATAACAAATAATATCTCAACATGGTTCCATTTTGATGTTTGATGGACATTTATTGATGACTGATACTTGGCATTTTAATCTTTGAGTGTTTGATACTATTTATCTTGATCTTATATATATGCATTTTTCATCATCACTAATAAATTGCAACAAATGTTTACACCAGAGACAGACATGTTTTCATCATAGTTATTGTCACACGATCCCTGTTGTTTTGTTTGCTGTTTGCAATGGAGTCTATTTAGGTTATTTTTGTTATCTTTAAGATGATATGTGCCATTGCAAGCATATGCTCGTCTTCACATTGGATTGTTCATTTCTGCCCCTACCTGCCCCTATCTTGGCTTGGTGATGGCTGAGGGGTGGAAACAGTTGCAAATGAGAAAAGTCTCACTATCCCACCCCCCACCCCCCATGTTTTGTTTTTCTCTAATGAAAATTTCTGACCAATTCTACTAGGCAGGATTCCTGGAAAAGGTGAAAGAGAATGCTGTAGTCCATGGTCTCCAGGCTGGTGACCCAAACTGCAGCTCTTCCCACATTAGAAAGAATTGTTTTGGTCCTACAATAACAAAATGCTCAGCAACAGCAACCACTTGATGGATTTCCAGCCAGTCATGCCATCATGCTGTCTAGGTATGCCTAGCTGTGATAGGGCTCACCTGCCGGTACTTTATCCTCATATAGAGAGAGCCTTTGAATCAAGTTCCCCATTTGGTTAAAGCAATGGACAATGGCCTTGTTCCAAACTACAAGAAGGAGAGACCAGTTCCTAACCTCCATGGTAAAACCCAATGATACTTGGGAAGCAGTGGAGAGAAAATTTGTCTAGGTGATTTGAGCCGATGCCTTGGCGGCACGGACCTCAGGATTCTATGTCAAACTTTGCTATTGATAGCCACTCTAATCGCCAAGCACTTACTCATCTTACTTAATACCTGTGTAAAAAGTCACTATGCGATGGTCCGACCATTCACAATGCAGTATTTGATTATGCAGTAGAGTCAAAATTGCATGGTGATATATTTTATTGGACCAACTCAAGTTGGTGGAGGTACGCAAACATTTGGACCTCACAGGGTCCTTCATCAGACAGGTCAGAAGTTGGAACTGCAGATAGTATTTGAATATGACCGACAGAAACCCCACCCCATTGTCATCTGCTTGTTTTTCCCATGTCACATCTATACACTAGATGGATACTCAATTTGACATATGCATTTCTCTTGCATTACCCTTTCTGAATGGGGGTTACATCGTCTATCAGACCTACTTAAAGTGATTGTCACTTTGAGCTCCAGCTGATTAGAATGAATGGGAGGCCTCCATTTATTTTTCAAAGAAGTTCCAACTCTCTATACGAGGGATGGGGGGAGCTTCCCTACCATGGGTCACATACACTATGGGCCAGAGCCCTCCGAGGGATGTGGGGGTAAAATGCATTCTGAGATGACCGGAGGTGGGGTACACCAGGAGCATTCAGCCCCCTACCTGCCAGGAATACTCTACAGGAGGTGGGAGGAAGCACTTCCCCCCCCACCCCAAGAAGAACTTTATGGTGGGTATGGACCAGCAGGAGCATTGTACCCCTACCCACTGGGAGTGCTCTCTCGGGGTCGGGGCACTATAGTCCATCTCAGAGATTACCTGCACCTGCTCTGCAGACCCGGCAATAAAGTGAGACAGGCCACATTAGGAGGAGACTCTAAAGATGGGGTAGAAAGGGGGCATGAGCCAGAAGTAGCCGCTGGCCAGAGGTTCTCCAACACTGCCCTATAAGAAACTAGCCATGGTTTTAACTTCTCTTACAGCAAAGGTTTCCTTGCAATAAATCATAAGAAACATTGGCTCTTTGGGGGGGGGGAGGGATGGAATTACTCTACATTCAAACACAGCAGGGCCAAAGTCTCACAGTTACTAGTGCACCAAAATACTAATGTCAACTTGGACCTGGGAGTGGAAAGACTGCAAAAATCCATGACTTTTTATGTTTATAAAAAAACAAGAGAGTTGCTATTACACCAATAGCCCAACTGTCTAGGAAGACCGATTTTAAGAATTGCTTACGGCAGAGCTGACAATGGGCCAGTGTGGATGATCCAGGTGACCCACCATTCCTTTGAACCATGACCTACATGTTTATCTGAATGACTCCCATTGACCAGTCAGGTCACGTTCTTTGGCTGGGCCCAAGGTTTTTGGCCGGCTGACGTCTCTGGTGAGGACTGTGTTAATGGCCGATTGCTCCTGCCTAACAAGCAGTTTTCCTGACAAGCAAACTTGAATTGGATATGTGCTGCAGTGCCCAGACCTAGTTAGGGTTCTGCTCTTCGGTGCATGGTCATTTTGTTCCATCACACTAAAGTGTTTGTTTCTGTTGTTTGTAGGTGACTCATTTGAACATTTGGAGAAGCTGGTGCTTTCAGAGCAGTCACGATTTTGATAGCTCAAGCTACGAGACCTACCCAAAGATGTAACCACCCCATCTGACCTAGGACCCATTGATATCTCTGCCGAAATGTGGAGAAGCCTTATTAGAATCAGGGACCCGTGTTCATAGCATTTACCCCATTGCTGCCAAGTGTAACATATACACTTTTATTCTTTCAAGCGCCAACTGAAATCAATGAAACTTTTGCTTAAGTAAATACCACCTGAGTAAAGATTTTGAAATTCTCTCCACAGAATTTAACACCAGAATTATTCCAGGCTGGGAGAAAGGACAGGAAGGATGTAATTAGGAGGCATGTGCTACTCACAGTGTCATTTTGAAATCGGTGTTACTGGTAGAGGCAAACAATGGATTCAAGTAAAATGTAAGTCCTCCTAGTAGGCTGGTGTCAAACAAACTCACTAAAAAATTAAAAATTAAATGGAAGCAGCACGGACTTCTTAGCCATTAACTTCCTGAATTAGGCTCCAGTCAGATCAAAAGGGGAGCAAACTCAATTCCTAGCATAATGCTTGGTTTTGAAGATTAAATACATTTGGAAGATCATTCCTTGTACTTAGCAGTTTCTCATTTTTTAGTCAAAAAGCACCTCAGTGTGTTGCCTCCTTTTAAGCTGTCAAGGTCACAAAATATTCCCAAGTCGTGATTAATCTAATTGCAATTCGCTTTGGAGAGGATCTCTGATTAGACTTCTGATTGGACTCCCTGCCTGGTGTTAAATTTTACTGGGGAGATGTCCTCAGCCATAAATCTGAAATTCTAGGGCTCAGCCACTGAGCTGGGAAATCAATGAGGTCCTGGGAAATATGGATGGAGGGAGGGTGACAAGGAGTAGAAGGAGATCAATTTTTGCTTTTATATATTGCTAAATATATATTACAGTGCTAATATAAGCAGACCCTGATTTAGCTGCTATGTTGTCCTGGCAGCCACGAGCAAACTTGATTTTTGATTTCCTTTCTCTCCTTCTCCAATACAACACAAGTCCATAAAAATATATCACCTGAAATAAGAACAGCAGCATTGGAAAGGCCACTTGGCCTCATCAAGATACTTCTCTGCCATTTTCATCCCTCCTGAATGTTCAGAGTACAGTCTGATTGCTTTCACCGTATCCTTCTCCCAAAGGGTCCAAGCACGTTTTAATACCAACTAGGGGTGCTTTTAAACAAGCAAGGCTGGGAGGGGGGGGCGGTGTCTGTGGCAGCTGAGTGGCACAGCTACGGAACAGCCACTCAGGTGGAATGCGTGGGGAGGGATTCAAACAGGCGGCTCCCAGTATAGCTGCCTCACACTCCTCCTGCCACTAACCATGGGAGAGGGGGAAGCGCCCTGGGCTGGCCTTTGAAACTGACATATCCCCGCGTAAGCACTGGGGAACCCAAACGCCCCAGCGTTGGCAGCCAGTTCCTGTGATTTGCAAAGACCATGCCCCCTTCCCACAGTGCCTACGAGCAGGGGACCTGTCTGCTGGCATCGCTGGCCGCCTCAGTTCATATGGGCAGAGGATGTGTGGGCCTCCATTGCCACGCACTTTTTCGGCCTGCGCCACATGGCGCACTCCGTATTTCTCAGCAGTGTGCTGTGAGTGGGTGCTGTGTGGTTTACTGGAGAGCGCTTTCCCCCACATCGCCTTTAGACGGGCAGTCAGATGAGTGGCTCCCGGGTGGCCATGCGGGGTAGCATCTCGTTTAAAAACACCCTAGTTCACTAAGCTTCCCAAGGATGTAAAATGGGAAATAATGGTGCACTGAGAGGGAAACAGAGAGGAGAAAGTTAAGTGATTTGTCCGCCGTCACCCAACAAGTGAAAGCTGCCAGAAAAACAAATGGTGTGAATTTCCAAGTCTCATCTCTGACACTCTGGTTTTGCACCTTGTATAGCTATTTGCACCTTGGCAATGTGACTACATAGTGGGTGTAAAGTGCTGCTAAACCAGAGTACCAACATTTTACTTTCACTTGGCACAGGTGCAAATGGTTACAGAGAGGATAAGGCAGCAGAATGTTACGTCCAGGGCTGCTCAACTTTAATTGTTGGGTAGACAATTATTGGGTTGGCCCCAACACTAGGCCATATGTCCTCCACACTCCCTAACCTAAAAATCCCTGCTCCCTGCCACCTTGCACTGCATCTTTGTGAATCAGGGCAACTGGTGGATGAAAATAAAACCAAATAATCTTAGTTTCTCTTTCTACTCCGTCACCTTATGGAAAAAAATTGACACCAGATTCAATCTGGTTCCCAATATACCCAGGTTAAAGCAAGTGCCTGTACTGCCCCTGCATGCCCATGTTAAATCAAAAGTCATCACGAGTCCACATGCCTAAATTCAGTCAAATGTCAAAATGTCCAAGTTAAATAAAAAGCCATCACATGCTAGGATATGTCCACTTTAAATCAAATGCCCAAGTTAAATAAATGGCCATGTTAAATCAAATGCCACCACAAGGAAACCATTTCCAGGATCCACATTGTATTTTCTTCCCTCACTTGGGGATGAAGTGTGAATGCATCCTCATTATCTTCCTCTGTGTTTATCTCCCCCAGGTCTTACTCAGCCTGACCCCAGCCAGGTACCTAGGAATGCAGTAATAACTCTTCTGCTCATTGCCAATGAAGCCCCTGTCTCTCCTGCCCATGTCCATGGTAATGGCCTAGTCCACAGATGGCATAACCCTCCTTGGGGCTCTCGCTCACACTCAGGGAACCTCTGCTGTGGTCTGATGATGCAAAACCTATGTGTACTAGGGACCCATGGTCACTATACTTTCCCCATTGGTGGTATTGGGGGAAACGCAATGCACATAGGTCCCTGCCTATGTTCTAGCAATTCAGCAAGGAGGGTCAGTTGTGCGGTTAGAAAAGGAGACAGCTGTGCCAGGTTGTGATGTGAACAACAAACAAGTACACATAGGTGTTGCCTTGCAACAAAGAAAAGCCCAGCTCACACTACCTATTGAATGGCTTCAGGCTGTTCAAATATAAATATTTTTAAAACTAACTAGAGGCAGAGGGCAGCCCTAGGAGACATCGCACATGACTCCAGCAGGAGCAAATCCAAAGCCACCGACAAACGTGCCCTTTATGCTGTCCTTGGAAAAGGAGTCCTCAGAGGCCCAAGGTTGCAAATCCTTGACAACAGGCTTGGTAGCTCTGGAAAGCAAAGGCCGTCTGCAAAGTACCACTAAATTTCAGTCCTTTAGCACACAGAGCCAATAAACCAGCAGGATGGGGCAGCTTAGCTCCTTACCATGGCAGCTTTATGGAGAGGAAACATGAGAT
The DNA here is from genome assembly GCA_003113815.1 of Sphenodon punctatus. NCBI lineage: Eukaryota > Metazoa > Chordata > Lepidosauria > Sphenodontia > Sphenodontidae > Sphenodon > Sphenodon punctatus. Next base: position 4,906,962 of record QEPC01009797.1, on the reverse strand, counting down.
TGAGTACTAGACCGAGGTAGAAAGAAAGGTAGGGGTGTTTGGAACCAGAATGCTACCAATGCCCTTCACTTCCTTTTTCAGGGGGAAGCCCAGCAGAACCACTTCCATCACAATGATCATCACACTAGTGTTAGGTAAGGGCAATACAAGGGAGGGAAAAGGAGAGGGGGCGACAACCACGCTCACACCCGCCAGGCTCAGCACTCTAATGAGTACAAAGCAACCCTCAGGATCTTGTGCGGCCCTAATCTTCCCTTGCAGGAGGAGGCCAGATCATCACAGGGGCGATGGTCAGTTGTGCTGAGTGGAGCCCTTCCACACATCTCCCAGTTCACCACACCTACCACTGCACAGACACACACCCACTCTAACACAACCCAGGGTGCAAGGCTGAGGGTCCAGGGGGTTACGCTCCAGGAGGGAAAGGAAGGGAATTCACAGAGATCACACTTACCCAGGAGGAAATAACAGGATGGGCCCAGACTTAGGGGGGGAACAGGGATAAGGCTTCACCATACACTCAATTCATGCACACGCACACACACTCACCAAAACTCCAGACACACAGAAAAAGATTCAATTTCCAGTTCTCACACTTGCTAGTGCAATTGGCCAGTTTCTCACAACAATGCTGATCACCAGCAGCCTTCCTTGCTGCCAGCTTCCTTTTATGCTGCCGCCCCACTGCGAGTGTATGTGCACTGAGTGCCAAAGCACAACTGGCGGCCCCGCCCTGCTGCATTCCTCCTGCGTACCCTGGGGGCCTTCTCCTGCATTGTCAGCCCTACTGGCTCCGCCTCCACTGGATTGCTTTCGGGGTTCAGAGACCTGCCGCGGCTGTGGACCGGTCTCAGGCATCGGCCCTGCCTCACCAGGTAACCTCGCCAGAACCTGACAACTAGTCCAGAAGTACGGAACCTTTTCCCTTCCAGGAGCCACACTGAACATTTAGTACAAGCTCCGAGGGGTCACGTAAAAGTTGGGGGCAGGAGTACTTAAAAGGCGCGCTCAAGAAGAGGAGAGAGTCCCGACCCTGGATCGATACCCTGTCCTTGCAGGCGTGCCCTCATCCCCAAGCTCAGCTTTTCGGTGCTTGGGGGTAGGAACTAGATCCCAGGAACTGAAAAGGGGTCACATAAAAACAAGCCACAAGCCACATTTGGCCCCCAGGCCTAAGGTCCCCCACCTCTGGTCTTGTCTGTTTGTATTCCTGAAGGGTGTGCAGCTGGCACAGCATTCATTTTCGTTTTCATTTCATTTTCATTTACAAAAACTCCTTTGTTTTCAGGGAGAGGTTCATAAACAAAAACTTTCATTTTTGTATTTTTCATTGTTTTTTCCGCCATTTATTTTTATTAAAAATAATGTTAAACATCACTGCACATGCGCAGAATAGTCTGGTAGCCATTTGCGCACGCAGAGTGATTTTTAAAAATTATTTTTAAAATTAAAAATTATTTTTAAAATTAAAAATTAAAAATATTTTAAAAATCACTCATGTGCAAAATGGCCACCAGACCATCTGCACATGCGCAGCCCTTTCCCACTACCAGGCTGCAAGTGTGCAGAACAGCCCCAGCAGCCATTTGCGCAAGCACAGGGGTTTGGGGGGGGGGGGTTTGTAACAAAAATTGATGTTTTTCTCCCTTCGTTTTCCTCCGTTTTCATTACTCTGGTCTATCGTTTTCATTTTTTAATTATTAAAATGAACAGAGCTTTGTTTGGTGGTAACGAAAAAAAACTAAAACAAGTTGCACACCCCTACAAATAAGCTCTTCTATTCCTAGAGGGGTTCCTTCTGTTTCCCTTTAAAATATTTTCCTCCTCAAACCACATTGAATATGTAGGAAAGCTTGGAAGTTTTCCCTCCACCTCGCAAGCTTCATTGCAGCACTATTGAAACAGGAGGACCAGATGACATTACCCCCAAAGGAAGGCCCTGGCAGCCATATCACTCAAGTCATTTCATGGACATTTGGCTCCTCTCAGAGACAGCTAAGGGGACCACCAAGCACAGACCTGGAGACATCATAGCTTTGTGCTTGATTGCACCTTTGACCTTGACATCATATGTGTATGGAAAATAGTTCAGTGGTGCTCATAGACCCATAGACTCTTCCATGGGCACTCAGGGTAATTTCAGACAGGACAGGCCCTTCGGCCTGCCACGCTGAACCACGGTCCAGGATCCATTTTGGATCCTGGACAGGAATCTGCCCGGTCGTCCTTTAGACATGCCAGCAGATTCCTACAGGGGATTGGGGTGGGAGGCGGGGCTGCGCGGCGCATTGCAGCTGCACAGCCCCGCCCCCCCACGCTCCCCCGGCCGCCCGCCCTCCGGGAGACGGGCAGGCGCAGCGCCCAACCCGGCTTCTGCGCCCAAGCCCGCATCGTGGTCTGGGCCACGATCCGGAATTGGCCAAAGTAGCAGACGTTACTTTTGGCCGATTCCGGATCGTGGTCCAGCTAACCACGATTCTGGACCTCTGGGTGGCCGGAGGTCCAGAATCATGGTCAAAATGATTCCCACCGGAGGTTCACCGTGGTGAACTTCTGGCGGAAATCATTCAGACGTTACGGGACTTTTGGTCACCATAGGGGATTCACTGTGGTTGACCGTGGTCTCGTAACGTCTGAAATTACCCTCAGTTAAAACATCTCCAAACCTGTTTTTTCCTGTCTTATCACAACTAAGTGGAATGATATAGAAATCAGAAGAAAACTTGTAAGTAATCCCTGTAAACCCTTGCAGTATATTTCCTGGTGATTTGCCAGTTTCTTGTTAGTTTTCTGTCTATAAGTCTGATATGTTTAAAAGAATCTAAGCTGCCCAGGCTGCTACTTGTTTGGTTCTGTGTACAAAGAAGAAATTAAAGCTTTGTCTTGGGAGAGGCTGGTACTAAGTTATTTATTTGTTCTGATTTATAGCCTACCCTTCCCCAAAGGGTCAGGGTAGGTAACAAACGGTAATTTCAGACGTTACGAGACCACGGTCAACCACAGTGAATCCCCTGTGGTGGCCATTAGTCCCGTAACATCTATTTGCTCCCTGCCAGATGTTCACCACAATGAACCCCTGGTGGGAACCAACTGACCATGATTCTGAACCTCCAGCGGCCCAGAGGTCCAGAATCGTGGTGGGATCAGGCCCCAACCGTGGTTGGACTGGCTACGATCTGGGATTGGTCGAAGGTAACATCTGTTACCTTCCGCTGGCCCAGATCGTGGTCCCGACCATGGGACGGGATCGGGCGCAGCGGCCAGATTGGCCGCTGTGCCTGCCTGTCTCCCAGAGGTCGGGCGGCTGGAGGAACGCGGGGTTATGCGGCCACACGTCGTGCCGTGCCGTGCAGTCCCGCCCTCTCCCCGATCCCCTGTAGGAAACAGGCCGGTACGTCTAAAGGATGGCCGGACTGATTCCTGTCTGGAATCCAAAACAGATCCCAGACTGTGGTTCAGCGTGGCGGGCCAAACGGCCCATCACATCTGGAATTATCCAAAGTATACATTAAATATGGATTTTTTTAAAATGTTAACCCCAGCGGATATGTAAAAAAAAAAATTGCATTTAAAAACAGCATCCCAAACCCTATCCCCATCTCCCAAACACCTGGCCAAACAAATGGGTCTTACGTTTCCTCCAGAAAATGCTCAGACTTGGGCTGTGGTGAACTTACAGGGGAAGGCAGTTCCAAAGCTGTGGGGCAGCCATTGAGGACGCCTCTCTCTGCTAAGTTGGGAGGATATATAAGACTACTGGGAAATGTTACTAAGACCAAGGAAAAAGCATGGCGTTCCAATTGTAAAGGGCAGAAGCGGGGTGGGGGAGGCTATTAATTATTCTTAAAGAAAGACCATGGTAGCTGCTCTGCTACTTGTCACCACTGTCACATGGCAGGAATGTGTTTAACCACCAGTGTTTCTCATGAGTCAGGAACTTCAAAACAGATAGGGTGGCCATACCTCCCCTTTAAAAGACCGCTCGCCCTCCGCCCTCATGGATCGCCTCGCCCTCCGCGTCCCAGAGCGGCTCCTTCGGTCTGCTGGGGGTGCCTTCTTGGAGGTCCCCCGTGTTAAGCGGGGAGCCACAATGGAGAGGACATTCTCGGTGGCCGGGCCGCGCCTTTGGAACTCCCTCCCGGAGGAAGCTCACCTGGGCCCAAGCCTTTTAACATTCCGGCGAGTTTGTAAAACCTGGCTGTTCGCCCAGGCCTTTGGGGAGGGTGAGAGGGTGGGTTAGCAGGTTTTTATCCTCCTACCCTTCTTTATTATTCTTTATATTTTCTTGTTGTCCTTTCCCTGTTTTATTTGTGAGATTTTTCTAACTGTTTTAAATGTTTTAAAAGCTGTTTTTTTAAAAAATTGTTAGCCGCCCCGAGCTGCTTGCAGGAGGGGCAGGGTATAAATATATTAAATAAATAAATAAATATATAAAATAAAAAGAGGACGCATATCAAAAATACATGTTTTGTTGGGCTACACTGGAACCAATGCAGCCCTGCACCATGTATTTTTCATAAATGTCCCCTTTTAAATTGGAGGTATGATAGCCCTAAAAACAGAAGAACGAACAACTATCTGCTGTATCAATTTAGCCAGCAAACTCTTGGAGGCCGAGACTCTTGTTAGGTGCAAACTTTCTTGCACATCAGCCAGCAGGGAGCCCACCTCTCCATGCTTCAAGAAGCTCTAGGTGAGCAGTGGCTTGAAGGGATGACTACAAACAGGCATCAGTAAAGGAATATAGTCAATATGAGTTCCAGCTGTAAAACTCAGATCCAGTTCATTCCAAATTAGGGGAAGAAGTGACATTTGGAGCAGAATTACAACCTGTTCTTTGTTAGCTGTTTGTTAAGAGGGGGATTAGATGGCTCAAGAAGCCTTAGCAACTTTGTGTGAAAACAAACATGACGGCTCTGACTGCCGCCACGGACTTCTCCAGGCAGTGGGGAGAGCTGAGCCATCACTTCAGCCAGGACTTGGCCCAGCAGCCGAACAAATGTAACAGCAGTCAGGACAGAGAGGGGGCGGGGAAATGCACAGACGTGTGTCCGCACGTCCCTGCCCCCATGCTACGTAGAGCGGCCCACCCCTGACAGATAGCCATGGCAACCTATAATGCCACTGCTCTGGACCAGGGTAGTACAGTGGGCCATCATACATGACGGCAGCAATGACCTAGTCGGTGGTGGTGCTTAGCCTGGGCTGTGGCTTGGGGATGGTGCCATGTCACAGCCCGGACTAATAATGACACCACTGAGTGGGCCCATGCTAACATCTGGCGGGTGCATTTAGGTGTGATGGTGGCACCCAATTTAATCGGCGCTAAAACGGATGAAACCATGCCACTGTCATGTCTAAAAATACCCTTTCACTGAAATTTAACTTGCTGTTGTTTACGCCACAACTAGAGTCAGCCCACTGTGCCTTTCACCTGTAGGTCATCGGATTTAAATCCTTGTTAAGTCATTAAGGATGGGTGCTTGCTTGCTACTAAGGCCACTTTCAGACATTCCCCCTCCTCCCCCCCCATGCATATCTGGGCTGCAAGGGGGGATGCGCAGCCCGAATATGCGCAGGGATCAGCCGGTCTGAAAGCCCCCCCCCCCCAACATGTCTCTGCCGGCAGAGACGCGCAGGGGCGCAGAGCTCAATTTCCTGCTCTGCATCCCTGCGCATCTCTGCCGGCAAAGCTGCACGAGGGCGGGGGCTTTCAGACCAGCCGATCATATTTGGACTGCGCATTTCCCCCCCCCCCCGGCCCAAATATGCATGGGGGGGCATGTCTGAAAGTGGCCTCAGTGACTATCACCTGATGGCAGGTTGATCAATGAAATGTGTTGTTGGGTCTCAGTTTGAGCTGAAGCAAGTACCCACTAAAATAGGAATACCTATATGCACTACCTCAGTTGCTATTTGCAGGTCAAGTAATGAGCACTAATTGCATAAGACTTGACAAGCATCTGTTTTGGGTGCATGTAAGTAAATGACCACTGATTTTATAAGCCAGCTGTTAGAAGGTGGCTTGAACAAGCAGAGGACAGCATAGAACCTAGGACCCTTGGCATAGCTGCCTGCCCCAAAATAGAGCAGTTGAGCCACACCAGGGGGGCCTTTGCAAGATGTTAATTATAAACTCTTTATATGACCAATATGCAGTGCCCATCATGACCAAAGTAGATAGCCACCTTTAGCAATTGTTTTGGTAGCTCTCCTGGTAGAGCTTTGGAAATGAAATTGAAAGGTTGGAGTTTCAAGGTGCCTCTAGACAAAGAAACAGTATGGAAACATCAGAGAATCCACCTCACAGAAGACAAATGCTATATTATTGCTTCCCAAGGTAAACTTATAAATGCAAGAAATCACATCTTCAGTTTAGCACAATCCAGACTGAACCCTTAACCTCTCAAACTCTCATGCTCTATTCTACCAGCAGAACTATAGAACAAACAGTTAGCTGGAGTGTTTCAGACAGCTGTGGAAGGACAGATAGCTGTTTGTAAGGGTACTAAATGTATAGTTATGGTGTGGCTAAGTAACTATGCTTGCTGTGCTGCAGCTCATGAGTTCTAGTCTGCATGTTACCATTTTTAAACAAAATAAAGTCTCAGCTCCTGTTGAACCTAATGGATGTAGGATGCACCCTGAGCTATGAAAGTAGGAGCTGCTCCTTCATTATTTAAAACAGAATAGAGGGGTTTCTCCACACGCTTGGGGGTGGGGGAGAGTCTCTGATGTTTCCATAGAGTTTCTTTGCCTATATGAGCCATGAACCTCCAGCCTTTGCACTTCCTTTCCAAAAGCTCTTCCAGAAGGAGAGCTACCAGAACAACAGCTAGCTGCGCCTATCTACTTTGGTTAGAAAGAGAGGCACTGCATATTGATCCTATAAAGAGTTTACAGTTAGCCCCTTGAAAGGGCACTTCTGATGTGGCTCAGCTGCTCTGCCTTGGGACAGCTGAACCAAGGGTCCTAGGTTCTAAGCTGCCTTCTGCTTGACCAAGCCCAGCTGGCATATAAAATGAGTGGGTATTTACTTGTACACACACACACACAGGGTGTTAATAGACATAATCCTGCCTGGGTCAGCACCTCACCCTGTGTGTCTGTTTCTGGGCTGCCAGATGCAAGCCTGCTACAGACCCCAGCAGGGTAGGTGTTACAGTCTGGCTTGGAAGGAACCAGGTCTAAGGGCTGCCACAGCAGACCAAACCAGATGGACATGCCTGTTCCTGTGCCAGCCCAGCACAGAGGCCTGGTGTAGGTTTATATTGTTAACCATGGTTGCTGGTCATGGTGAGGGTCAGGACACCAGCCGGAGCATGGGAGCAGGGCCAACCAGACACATGTCACTCCCCATCAGGCCAGGGAAACATTTATTCTATTCCCGACCTGTTCCAGCCAGAGGCAGCCCCCCTCACCAGGTCATGCAGCTGCCCAGGGTTTTCCTCCACTTTAAACCCAAAACGGTTAAGCAAGTACTAATTTTCCATTGCAGGTATGGGGTCAGGTACTCAAAGGGATACCCCAAAATTCAAATATCACACACAGATAATAAATTTACCACTTATTTCAGCTGAGTCCAGTGAACAGAGGGCGGAATCACCTAAACATCCACTATTTCTTAGTAATATAGCACCAGCAATGTTTCTGGCCCTGGACAATCATTAGAGATGTTAGAGTCAGTTTAGTTATTGGCAGTCTCTGTGAAAGACTAACGGCTGGTCAGGCCTGAGTTCTGTATTGCATTCTCAAAGCCCAGGCAAGAGTAGAAACACATCGGCAGAGCGCTAAGAGGGAATCTTGCAGTACCACCGCTCATGCGCTACCACTTCTGTGGAAAGAGAGAAAACAGCAGACTTCACAATTTTCAATACAGTTTCTTTCAAGGGTTCACTGAAAAAACAGAGAGGCTGTATGTCAAATGGTATGACCATAAGGTCCCCCTGAGATGCTTGTACAGAAAGGGAAAGCATGCAGTAACCATAGATACTCTACCCCAAAGCTGGTTTTCTTTCAATGCCTGCAGGCTCGGGGCTTAGCTAAGTCAGAATGAGACCGGGTGCAGAAGATGGAATGGGGTTCCCCTGTTCTCCCTTTCAGCAGCAGAGATGCAGTTACAGCAGGGAGCACGGGTCCTCCACGTTGTTAGGCCCCAGTGCAGCTGCCCCTCCTGCTCCTATGAGAGTATGCCCTTGCCAGCAGTGGGTAACGACAGCTTGCCTGCTGTGCTTCATCAAGACCACTGGCACCTTGAGGTTCCTCCCTCCTCCCATTTAAAGCATCTGAATCCCTAACATGTGGGGATTCATTGTTAATAATACTCAGTGATATACGGTTATTCACCCCATTGATGTTTATTAACCACCATGTGCACAATGCAGTAATTTCCTGTTCATGTGCAGCTCCCACATATGAGACTTCATTGGTGGTCTGCGATACTCCAGCTTTCATTTACAGTAAGCTGATCCATTCTCTGACACAGAGCTCTTCGACAGCTCACTAGGGTCAGATTGCTTTAGGAATGCAGAAAGAGATGGCTATTTTTACAACATCTCTCATTATTTTAATTCATACAAAAAGCCCATACCGATAGCCTATAGGTCAACACTCATCTCTGGAGTAAGTTTGCTGAATCCAATAGATTCGACACCAAGAATGAATTTAGCCCATTGGCTGAAAATCCAATATTACTACAGCTGAGTGGCTGGAATGAAAGGAGATGCCTATCTGGAACTGAAATGTGTGATTTCTCTTCATGTCTGCAACACAATGATGTGTGAACAATGTTTGTGCTATTTATGAATTTAGATCCAAGCACAATTTTTTTCCACCACCACCAGATAACTCTGCTCCATTCCACCACATGACACTTTGGCATGAAGAAATAGGGAGACAGCTGGAAAGAGTTACATCTTTGTGACTTGTGAAAAATAAAAAATGGTCTGGCTTGCCCCCGAATTGGGGAAAGCCAACCACCGTGGAGAGATGTGCATGGGATCAAACAGTGATCCAAATAATAAGTAACTTACGTTAGCGTATTTTCCTAGATCTCACAGGCTCCTGAAGAATCTAATCAAGTCAGTAAAATGTGGCTCGGGAGCTGATGTAGAAGATGGCACATTTCTTTTTGTTTCCGCACTGAACAAATATAACCATGATGTGCTGGGGGATGCCGATGGTGCTTGAATTGCAATCTTTCAGGTAAGGGCAGTGATCCCCCAGCCATTTATTATGGAGCAGCTCCATTGAAGCCCTCCAGAGTAAGTGGTTTCGGGATTGTGGTCAAGGTATGAACCCAAGGTCTTGACCAGCCATGACTGTTAGGCCGCTTTCAAACCTCCCCACCCGTGCATATTCTGGCTGCAGGAGGGAATGCGCAGCCAGGATATGCGCAGACTTGCCGCCAGTCTGAAAGTCCTCACCCCACCCCCCCGTGCAGCTTTGCAGGCAAACCCCCGCAGAGATACAGAGCAGGATTTCCTTCTCCCTTGCCTAGGTTAATAGCCCTGGCTGTTTTGGGGTAGAGGTTGGAGCACCTGTTCTCACTTTAACAAGCTTGAGATCAGTACCACTATCAAAGAACAAAGAAAGGTAACACCCAGGCAGGAGAGTCCTGTGTACCTGAGATCAAGGTGAAAACTAAAAAGGTAGGAGGGGTGCAAGTGTGTTTGGGGGCTTTCACTTGGGATCTTTAAAATGGAGTGTCCTTAAAACTAAAAATTTAGAGCCAAAGTCAGTGCACCCATTTGAGAATTTTGACTTTTTAACAGGCTGAGTTATAACTTGAACAACTAGTCCTGCTCGTTTAAGAAAATGTGTATGCAGAGACACACACAAATACCCTTTTCCCAGCTCAGTCCCAAAGTTAGTCAGTGGGCTATTACAAATTTTCATTATTTCATTTGAGAGGACATCCTCTTAAAATGTGTATCCCTCCCAAAGGTTATTTCTGGAGGATTGGCTATCATGGATACTGCCATCTCCAATTCTCTTAGTGGTCTGATTTTTTCCCAACTGGCACTCAGTGTTTTGGAATGCTGCTAATGGCATAATTATTGTGGGAGATGCAGCGGCACATTCCCCACAAATCTGGCGGGGGGGACAGCAATAGCTCCACCCCCCACTAAATTTGCCCTCCAGACAGGGAGGAAAGGGCTGAGAGCTTCACTCTCCTAGGCAGCAGAACATGGGGGGGGGCACCATATCCCACTCCTACTCCCTGGCCTTAGCTGCCACCCTAGAGTGGCCAGATATGCACATTTTAGAGGGTGCGTATGAGAAATACAGGTTGCAGGGCTGCACTGACTCCAGTGTAATCTCTGCAACCTGTATTTCTCATACGTGTCCTCTAAAATTTTCATACTTGGCCACCCTATGCCACCCCCAGCAGGAAAAGAGCCTTCCGCCAATGCCCCACCACTGGAAGAGCATCCCTGAGCTATACACAACCCCTTTGTCAGGGTTTGGTGAGAAAGGGGGGGGTCTTGCCTTCCCCCTCTCCCAACCGCTACTCCATCTGCATTTCCCCTTTGCTAGTCATTCCCCACCCTCCTCCAAAAAATCTGGGGGAATGTTACACCACTGCTGGGTAGGATGATCAATGTATGCTTCCAACAGTAGATAAATGTAAGTATTATTATACATACAAAGAAAGGTCAGGGGCCAATTGTCAACCACACTATGGGTGTTAACAAACAACACCCGCACAAGTGGGTGTTTTCATGGTTGTCTCTTATAGGTATCCAGGATCATGCAAAAAGCGTCCACCACACAATAAACACTCACCCAGGGCATTGGTTCAGAGAATGTAGAGCCCACTGTGGGGGCTAATGTGCACCCGTTTGCTGGTGTGCTATCAATTAGGTTGTAATTGCAAAGGAGCTGGTGTATGTTTGGAGAAGAGTACATGATGGGTTCTAGCAACTGTTGCTGTGATAGCAAGTAGGTGGCTGGAGAGCAGGGGTAGGGCTGGCTTGGATGTCAATTGATCAGTAAATCAGCTTGGATTGGATTTGTTCTGAGGAGATATCTCTCTCTCCAGCAAAACTCCCCTCCCTTGAAATGTATTTATTTAGTTTTATCCCACCCTATCCCTTAGGCTGGCTTACAATTCTTTAACTTATCAACTGTAAAGTTAACAACCCTTAATCCTCACAACCCTGTGAGGTAGGTTAGGCTGAGAGATCTGTGACTGGCTCAAGGTTACCCAGTGAGTTTATGGCTAAGGTGAGTCTTGAACTTTGAACTATTAACTATGGCCTGGCACCACCCCTTCCCTTCCCCCTCCAAGTACAGCAATCTTAACCACTATACCATGCTGGACATGTCTCACAAGAGAGGGAGCTGAGCTTCCTTCGTTGCTAAAGTGTTAGAGGACACTTCCAAGCCCTTGATCGTATTTGTTGCCCTTCTCTGTACTTTTTCTAGTTCAGTTGCGTCTTTTTGAGATGGGGCGACCAGAACTGCACGCAATATACGAGGTGCGGTCGACTTGTATAGAGGCATTATGACATCCTCCATTTTATTCTCTATCCCCTTCCAAATAATTCCTAACATTCTGTTTGCTCTTTTGACTGCTGCTGCACACTGCGCTGTTAATTTCATTGTATTGTCCATAACCACCCCCAGATCCTTTTCCTGAATGGTAACTCCTAGCTTAGTACCCAGCATTGTGTACGCAGAGTTTGGATTATTTTCCCCTACATGCATCACTTTGCACTTGTCCACATTAAATCTGTCAAGTACTTCTTCCAGGAGACAGAGATTGGCTACTGTCGGAGACAGGATGCTGGGCTAGATGGACCGTTGGTCTGACCCGGTACAGCACTACTTATGTTCTTATGTAAGTCCTGCTCCTGGGGCATGAGAGAGGCCAGAGGAGCTTGCCCAAAGCCCTTTAGCAACCGGGCATGCCTTGGGATGTTTTCACTCGGGTGCCCCCTCCTGACTGCCCATACTGCAGGCCTTCCTGCCAGGCCCCAAGCAAGCTGTCCCGGTGGAGGAGGCTGCCGCACAACTCCCATCTGGGGCAGCAGAACTCACCTCAGGAGTCGCCGTGGTCCTTCTGCGGGGTCCCCCATCCCCGGTGTCCGAGCTGTGGGATTCAACCACAGGTAGATGCAGTGTGTGTGTGTGAAAATATTCTGTCTGTGTGTGTCTGAGTTTTTGAGTGTGCGTGTGTCTGTGTGTGTGACTATTCTGTGTGTGTGTTTGTGTGAATATTTTAATAGAGTTTTAATTGATTTTAATTGATTTTAATTGATGGTTAAATTGATTTACAGTAATTTCTAATCGATTTAAATTTAAATCGACACATTTAGGGACTGACAACGCGGTCCCTGGCCTCAAAAACGTTCTCCACCCCTGCCATAGACTTATATAGGAGGAGAAGGGTGTTGTTTCCAGGACAGCAGAGAGGCCCCTTGAGGGAATGACTAGGTTTGCAGCTGGCCAGGATGTAAGCCTGGCTAGTGGCAGCAGAAATTATAGTGGCATTATGATATTTTCTGCCTCTCTCTAACAGGCAGCCCAGGCCTGGTGAAGAGCTAACCCCCAAACGGCACCAAAACTTGGCTTTTGTTTATTATTTCCAAGAGTGTCCAATTCCAACAGCAAAAGTTAAAAGAAACATGGTTTCTCGCATGTTCCCAGCAAGCCCACTCCCTTCTTTACTCCGAACTGGTCCCACCAGTGAGTTCCTGCCTTAACTCCCATCCCCATTCCTCTGGCTTGCTTCCTTCGTTCTTTCGCCAGGCTCAGAATCATTGGGTATTTTCAGACGTTACGAGATCACACTCAACCACGGAGAATTCCCACATGGTGATTGTGGTCTTGTCACGTCTGCTGGGGGGAACGGAAGCTCCCCGCCAGATGTTCACCCCCGTGAATCATGGGGGGGAAAATCGCATTGAACACGCAAACGGAGGTCCTACCCGGACCATCTCCATTTGCATATTCAATGTAATCCCCATCCCCCGTGATCAGGGGGATCATCTCGTCTGTCCCCCAACCACGGCCCGGAATCAGCGGCGGGATTCCGGGCTGTGGTCAGTTCCTGGGGGGGGGTAGGCAGGTGCTGCGGGTGCACTGGCCACAGCACCTGCCCGTCTCCCAAGAGGGCGGGCAACCTAGGGAGTGTGGGGGGGGCAGGGCTGTACAGCCACACATTGAGCCGCGCGGCCCCGCCCCCTCCCCGATTCTCTGCCGGGATTGCACGTCTGTTGGACATGCTGGTTTGATCCCGGCGGGGGATCAATAGGTTATTCCGTGACAGGGCCAATACAGGCCCCATCACGTCTGAAAATACCCATTGTCCCAGCAGTCTAAAGCCTCCATCTTCCAATCTCCTATGGCGTTAAGCTTTTCCCAGGTGATCTAGCCCTCTTTGAGCGTCAGCTCAGTGTTGAAATAGCTAGTGCTCTCAGCTGGCTTGCACTTGCCTGCCACACACCGCTGGGAGCATTACCCTTGGTTTACTGGCCAGACACTTGGCCACTTCTGGCCTGCATCTCAGGGCTGAACCCTGGAAGGGACTTACTCCAGCCACCCTCGGGTCTGGTCCTACAATCTTCTTGATGGTTGTCTCAGCTAGGCTCCCAGTCTTGGTTTCTATCACAGTTATCCTCTAAACTGCACTAGCAATGCCCTACTTTAATCAGCCTTCTAGTAATCTGCAACCTCATCTGTGTTACTAGGGTAGCCAGATATGCAAATTCAAGAGGACACTTACGAGCCTGCATTGGCTCCAATGCAGCCCTGCAGCCTGTGTCTTCTAGAATTTGTATATCTGGCCACCCTGTGTTACTTATGCTTAAATCAGACATGCCATTGCCTGTCATGCATGCCATTGCCAGGTGATTTTTCCATGCCTGCAAACAAAGTTATTTGGGCCTCTGTGCAGCATATTGCTGGCTTGGTTGTGTCTGGCCCCACCCTTGAACCCCCATCTAAGGATTCCTGGTGTGGTGGCCAGTCTGACTATGACGCTACCTTAGCCTGCTGCAAACCTAGCCATTCCCTCAAGGGGCCTCTCTGCTGTCCTGGAAACAACACCCTCCTCCTCCCATCTATCTCCAGCTCCTGCCACACACCCCAGCTTCCTGGTTGACTGCTGGCCAGGATATAAACCTGGCACGTGACAGCAGGAAGCTGGGTGGAGCAACTTTCTATCCACTTCCTGTCTCGGCGTGCATCCCTTGTCTTGGTCCCAAGTCTTGCCTCTCCTCCCGCCCTTGCCCTCTGGCTGCTTTCCCATGAGCTGCTTTGGTGCCACTGCCGCGGGGTCATGTGCTATTCAAATCTAGCGCAGCTCCCGTCTCGTGGGAAAGGAGGAAGGGCAGCTCTCCCGCCAGCAGGCTCAGTGCTATTCAAATCTAGCGCAGCTCCCGTCTCGTGGGAAAGGAGGAAGGGCGGCTCTCCCGCCAGCAAACTCAATGCTATTCAAATCTAGCGCAGCTCCCATCTCGTGGGAAAGGAGGATCTTGCTGGTGGGAGAGCCTCACTTCCTCCTTTCCCACGAGACGGGAGCGGCACTAGATTTGAATAGCACATGCTCCTGTAGCGCCAAAGCAGCTTGTGGGAAAGCAGCTAGACTGTCTCCCAGCCTTGATCCTGGCCTCCTTCACCTCAAATCCCATGTCTGCCCATTTCCTGGACCCCCTTCACACCTCCTGAACCTTACAGGCTGATCTGAAAGCTGATGACTCTTAACCCCAGCAGGAAAGTTACACAGGGCGAAGACTCAGTGCGAAATTCAACCACATTCCACTATTTTCTGGAGTCTAATCAAGGGCAGGTTCCCTTATAAAATAATGACAGCAACCTGTTTATCTGGCCAGGTCTTTAGCAGGCAAGGATAGGGTTCAGAAAGTGGTTTTAACGGGAACTTTATATAGTTTATATTTTTTTGGATTTTATTTTTGTATATTTTATACATGTCTACTATATGTATATAATAGACATGTGTATGGTATACATGGGTGTGTATATAGAAAATGTTGTAAACTGCACTGAGCCTCCAGAATAAAAATCCACATAAATTAAATTAAATTAAATAAATACATGTATACATTATAAGGTAGACTTTGGGACCATTATAAATGAATCTTTTTTAAATATAAAAGACCTAGCTGAATGAATCTTTTTTAAATATAAAAGATCTCGCTGTCTCTGAGGGCTCAGCACAGGAAAAGCTCAAGACACCGCTCCGCAAGAATCCCAAATTAGCCTTAACTGCAAGAATATGCTGCTGAGAGGCAGAGAAAATCCTTTCCCTAATGCAGAGAAAGCTTAATATCCCTTCAACGCAAGCCTTGGGTGGGATTTATATATCACATCACAGATTCTCTAAACCGCCGACACCTGATAACAGGAGATCTGAGCGCTGCCCTTAGTCTTGTGATGTGTGCCTAGAAACTAGCCTGGTGATGCGCAGAGCTCACCAATGTCTAATGTTGTCATTTATAAGAGGAAATTTGATTTCATCTCTTAATATGCAATAAAAATAGCTCCTCTCCCTCTGCATGGTGTAGGAGCTTGGAAAAATTCTGGAAATATATTCTATATAAAATACGTTTCCAAAAGCAAGTCAGATGCAAGATGTTGCTCTGAATATACCATGTGTGTGGCCGGATGGAGAATATCTTCCTGCTGCACCTGTTGCCTGAATGTAGGAGGTGTTTTCAACCAAAAATTCTAGTTATTGTTTCTTATCTGAAAAACACACATTTAAAATTACATTTAAAAGCCACAGGGCAACTCTTGCTATGTCAGGGCACAGGGCAACTCCTGCTATGTCAGGGTCCTGAGAATTCAGTTAGAACCTGTAGGTTACAGAGAGACAAAGTGGTTCGAATAATATTTTTTATTGGACCAACTGCTCTTGGTGGAAATAAGCAAGCTTTCGGGCCACACAGGGTCCTTCTTCAGGCATGTAG
>QEPC01009797.1:4831494-4872083 GCA_003113815.1 Sphenodon punctatus | reverse complement strand
GCGCTGCTGTGATGACTGCTTCCTTCTTTTATACTCCTAGCTCCGCCCCCCTGAGTGCCTGGAGACGTGCTGAACGTCGCACAGGGTCCAAGTGCCCTGCCTCTCTGTGCTGCTGCTCTATTGGGGAATCCCTTATGCTTGTGACGTGATGCCGCTCCGCTCTGCCCTGCCCCTCTCTGCGGGGTTTCCCCTCTTGCCTCCACGCTGGAGGGATCTCCTCTGGCGTCTCCGTCTCCCCTGCAGCCCCCACTGGGCCTGCCCCAGACGGGACCTTATACCCACCCCCATCAGCTGTTTGGCCCGTGCCCTTGGACCAGGTGAAGGTGCACCTGTGGGTGGCTCCCATCAGCTATTTGGGAGCAGCTCCTCCCAAAAGGCCAATCCTGCTGAGCAGCAGGGGTCTGGGAGTCCTGTCCTGTGTGGACAGTTCCTTGGGCCAACCTGTAGCGTGGAAAGGTCTATGACAGCAGCCCCCACATCTAGGCTACAGGGGTGGGGGCTGCTCACGTGAACAGCCCTCCCTGCTGACCTGAGGAGTGGTGGCTGCAGCGGCCCACCCTGGGGAGGGTCAGGGAGCTGCCTCTCTGCCATCTTGTTTGTTTTCACCCAATTTGCCGGGTGCTGTACAGTCATGATTGATTGATTGATTTTGAAGTCCCTTCCAGCCTTGTAACTCTGCGACTCTAAGTCCCTGCCCTGAGAGGTTTGCCATCTAGGAGAGATAAGAGAGGAGAGACAAGGGGGAACATAGGTAGAAAAAGGGATACATACAGCCCTACTTTGCAGATGGGGAACTGAGGCTAAGAGAGAGTGACTTGTCCAAAGTCACCCAGGGAGTTCATAGTGAGTTCAAATTGCATCTTGAAGACAACTAATGTTGTCAGCAATCAGCACTTCTGAAAGTCAACTCCCAGCTGTCTCCCGCTGGGCACTCAAAAAGTAGTGCTTTTTTTAAAAAAAAACAACAAATATGGTTGTGATGTTTTGTAAAGTATTTTGAGATCTCTGATGAAAAGTGCTCCAACATTAAAGTACTCAAGATTATTTATTACTAAACTTCTAATTCGGTTTAATGAGGACTGTGGCTCTCTCACTTGATAAAGCTATGTCAGCAATGCACATCAAGCTGTAACTGGTACTATCAGTTTCTCTCACAAGTTTCATGAGTTTGAAAAAGATTATATTCATCCCCACCAAAAGTTGGTTCCCAGTGATCAGGTAACACATCACCGGGTGAAAACAAATGAGGTAGTAGCACGCAGCAGCCTGGGAGTGACCTACTTGTCTGCTAAGTCACTACCAGATGTTTGCTCGCTATGGCCTCGGGGAGGTGGCCAGCTGCTAAGGGACATGTGGTCTGGCAGCGGTCAGCATCGGCAATGTAGCCTGGGTAAAGGCTGGGCCACCTAAGCTAAACCGGGCTAACGAGCTCCCTCCCATCTATTCAGGCCCTGTCCTGTGATGGCAGCCCCCACACCCAGATTACTCGGGAGGGGGGTGCTCATTTGAACTGCTCTCCCTGACAACCCAAGGAGGAGCGGCTGCAGTGGCCCTTCCCGGGGAGCTGGCTTGCCACCATCTCATTAATTTTCATCCACTGTTGGCCTCAAAGTTACAAATCCTATCTAAATTTTGTCAGCCCTGCTAGTGATACTGTAATTATGTTCCGCTGTCTGTATGGATATGCCAAGCGTAAACTGCACCACAATTAAAGAAAAGCAACACAATCTTCTTAAACTGTAATTTGATCAGTGTTTTAGTTTGTCATCAAATTTCACTCTCGGGAGGTAATAAAGTCATTGCATGTCCTCTCACAAATTAATCAAGCTGGAACAGATTCTACTTAGCAATGGATACAGAGCTGAAGGACACTCCATTCCTGATAATATTACTTTAACCAAGTTTGATTTTAAATTATGCTGATAAAGGTATTTTACCACGTTTAAAAATTATTAAACTACCAACTGCCAGCAAGCTGTCAGCGTCTCCAACATTAATGGACTCCCAAGTACGGCAGGGTCAAATGTGACATTAGTGCTCTGCAAACAGGTAGCACAAAGATCACTAAATGAGTCATTAGCAAACCACAAGTGTTTTCAAATGGAACTGCTCCCACCAACTTACTCAGGCAGTGGTGGGAGCCGTCACTCCGGTTCAGAATTAGTCCAGCTGCCCAACAAACGTGATGGCGGCCAAGCCATGGAGTCGCATGGTTGTGCGTCCACCCAGCTCCGCCCTGTGTTCGGCGGTGGGATTCCCCCCCCCCCGGCTGACAGGCAGTCTCTGAGGCCAATGATGGTTGCCAAGACCCCCTCCACCTCTGCTACACTGGACCATGGTAAGTAAAGAGGGCTTTCACATGTGAAAGCCCACTTTACTCCAAGTCCAACAACTGGATCCCAACCGTGGTGGTGACTAGCCCGGCTGTGACTCAGGGATTTCCCTGAGTCACAGCCTGGGCTAGCGACCACAACAGGGATCTATCCTGTGCCAACGTCTGGCACCTGGGATGCAGCTGCTTTCAAACGTGATGGTGGCCCCTGCGGCAAAGCGGGGAATACCGTGGCAAAGCGAGGAATACCATGGCAAAGCGGGGAATACCGTGGCAAAGTAGGCCACCATCACATCTGAAAACACCTTATATTTTCAAAAAAATCTCTCAAGAGATTTCACTCCTCATCTACTCAGTGTCCCCAAGGTTCAGAGCTGCATGAACAATTCCTGGTTCAGGAAAGCTGGAAGAAAATTAAAACCTTGACAATAGGGTCTGTGCGAATATGAGCCACCACAGGCAAAGGCTAAAATAACCAAAGACTTTGTTCATTTGCAACTAACAAAACATGGAGATGAAAATATCTGCTGGGGTTATTTTAATTTGAAGTGGTAAAATCAATCAACCAAATTAATTAGAATTTGGGTTGCGGGAACAAGATATATGTCAGATGGCAAAATCCCAACAAGTTTTCTCTGCAAAATAAATCAAATTGGCATTAATAGATTGAATGATCTAGTGGACAGCAGCCGTATAAACAGTTACTGTGCTGAAAAAGTGTGTTAGTTTTCTGCCTGTGAAAAGATGGTATGCTGTCAGGCACAGAGTAAGGTATAATTAATCCTGCTTCAGTGTTGGGGGGGGGGGTTTGACCAAAATACCACTGAGTTGCTTTGCATCCCTACAAATCAAGCAATCCAATCTTCCAAATAATCCTCATTGAAATAAATGGGCATTGCCTAACAGTGTACTATGAGGACTGAGCCAACTTTCCTGATCTCTCAGACGTGTCTGTTGTTTTTTCCAAATTGCTTTTACACATATAACAACTATGTGTCCTCTAGGAAATCACTGGTGGCACTAAACTGCACATTTTGGACAGGCCACTAATAGCAGCAGGGATAAAACTCACCCTGAAGAGGTTTCTGTCAGCTGAGCAGTCACCTTTTGTTCTGATTCCAAGTGGAGGGCAGTGGTATACATGCACTAGTCTTTACAATATTATTAAACATTATTTTTACAGAGGGGATTTGTAATATGACTAGTAGTCATATTACAAATCCCCTCTGTAAAAATAATCAGTCACTTTGACTTACTTTTTAAAAAAATTAAAATTTGGGGATATATCTGTATGTATTTTGTGCATTAAAAGCTTATTTTGTTTTAAATCTACGTAGTTGAAATACTGAGGATAGTATTCCATCCTGAATCAATAAGGGAAATGCACAGGGAAATTTTAGAACTTTCTGCACTGAGCTGGAAGCCCAAATGAGGTCATACCATATGTGGATGGGTGATCACAATCTTAATTGATATCGATATACTTTGTGTGGTTTTGTTATTGCCTCGGGTAGCAAGATTAGATTTAAATCTCAAAATGGGGTCATACAGCCAAAAAAAGTTGAATCACTGCTATTTATATTGTGGATTGGTGATTGTTCCATTGATTTGTGTTAACTGGGTTAATGAGAACTGGCAGGTGGGAATGGGTTTGGGGTGGAGATTTCTAAGAGATTTTATGGGGTATTTTTGAAGGTTTTTCTTCGTAATTGTCTTGGAGGATTTTTAATATACTGTACACCGCCCCGTCTTTTGGAAGAAGGGCGATATAGAAATATAAATCAATAAATAAATAACAGATTAATCTAACTCTAGTTTTGCCATGTTGCTTATCTCCAGCTTCTCCAGTGTGAGGGACAAATAGTGATTGTTCTCAGTGGTATGGAAACTTTTTCCTGCAGGCTGCTATTTCGCATTCTGGGACTGAAATTGAAATTTCAAGATTTCAGGCTGTGCAGAAAAAATTCTCAACATAGCAAATGTAGGGTTGTCAGATTAAGATTCTAAAAGTGGGGGGGGATACCATGGAGCTGTTGGGGTGTGTTCCATTGAGCTCTATGAAGCTGCAATGTGAATTCTGTCGTGCTCGGTTCTAGAGGGGCAAGGAGCTTTTGTTCGATGATGCCAAACCTCAATGAAAGAAAATGAGCCCAGGTCTGACAAAACCATGCAATTAGCTCAAAACATGAGATTTTTTTTAAAAAAATTAAATTGTTGGAACTTTCTGGTTTGCACCATACAGTAGGGGAATTTGCAAAATTTCCTCTGCTAATTTTTTTTTTTTTTTTTAATGAAGACTGAGATTTTCTCACAAGTCTGAGCATCTTCAAAAGGCAATGTAAGACCTTTTTGTTTGGCCAGGCTTTTCGCAGGCAGGGATACTGTTGGGAGGGTTGGGGTAGGGATGGTTTTAATTGTTATTTTAATTTTATATTTTTGTACCACGAGCTGCCCTGAGCCTATGAAAAGGCTATCAATCAAAATAAATAAATAAAGAAGTCTTGTCACATTCGGCTTTATGAAACCACTAAATTCACAAGATTGATGATAGCGTCACAAGAATGAGACATTGGGAAAGCTGTAGGATCCGTTGTTGAAGGGTCTCTACACATTATAGGCAGGGCTGAAATTATTATTATTATTATTATTATTTTAACAAATCCATTTGTCTGTGTCCATCTACCCTTTCCCTGGTAATTTTCAAACCCCTGCGCCCCTCTCGCCCTTGCAAGTCCCAGCCCGGCCAGTAATCTTTCATCCCTCCTGGCTAGTGAGTTATTTACAGATATTTTACAATCCTGTTTATGGGAGACTGAAATAACGAAGGCCAGACCTTCCTTAAAACAACAGGCTCTCTAGCCTCCTGGATGTAAGGCAGCATCCTTGGCAAAGAGGCTCCAAGCAGGGTCAGACCCAATGGGAAAAGCGCTGGGATAAAGTGGAGCTGAAGTGGGAGATCCTAGGGCAGCTCCCCATCCCAGGCAGTTTACGGGGACGCTTCAGGGCAACAGAATCATCTTCCCATCAAGCTACCCCTACAGGCCCAAAGCCCCGAGTTCACGTGGATCCTGAAACCCAAAAGGCAAGGCAGGCTACTGGGAAGGCTTAGTAGTAAAGCTTGGGCCTGGCTGGGGTTGTCATAGCAACGCGCGCCCAGGCTACAGCCGTTGCACACCAGAGGGCCCCCTTGCGCCGCGCGCTCCGCTCTAGGCCAGAGCGCGCGACACGGAAGCGCTTAGCGGCCCTTTGACACCGCGGAAGCAGAAGGAGCCGAGAAGCCGCCTCGCGTGCGCGTGTTGCCGCCGGTAACGGAAAGTGGGGTGTCACAGGCGCCATCGCGGGCCGGGGAGCCCCGTCCCCGGCGGGGGGGGGGAGGGCTCTTTAGTATGACACACTTGCCCCCCAGGAGCTGCTGTCTTTATCCCCGCGGCTCCCCGGCACTGCCCCGCCTCAGCGCCGCCTGGGGGGCTGCACCCGTCCTGGTGGCCAGGTCTCATGGGAGCGGCTGTTGGGGGGCAAGGTCTTCGGGCGAGGGGGGCTCATGAGTCTCTGTCCCGCCCCTCTGGGAGAGCCGCTTCTAGCCGAAGCCCTTGGTTGAAATCACCCAGCACCGACAGAAGGCTTTTACCTGCAGGGCAATGTCATGTTCCCATAAGCGAGCGGGTAGCCGTTTAGCTCTGGATTGTGCACACTCGCTTCCTAGCACAAGTGTATCCCCCTTGCTGGATGTGCAGGCTGAGGGGAGGGGCTGGGAGTTTGCACGGAGGGTGCTTTTAATGGTATGAATCTTCATGTTTTTTAATGTTTTATGGATTGTAAGCCACCCTGAGCCTTGTGGGAAGGGCGCCAGAAGGCATGAAATGAAAATGTGGCATAAATATTTGCAAAATGAAATAATAAACCATCTCTGAGGAAAGGAGCTCCCAGGTGACTTGGCTGGCCCTGTTCACACAACATGCTGAAACGTGCCCTGCTGTAAAGCACACTGAGCAAATTTATTCTGGCAAGGTCGCCAGGCTTCAGTTCTCTAGCCTGGTGGATCCCGGAGTTTTTGCCTGCAAAATATAATCCTGTGACCTCAGAAAGCAACAAATGCAAACTGTAGTGAGTGGATGTTTTCAAATGAGATGCTACCCCATATGGCCACCCAGGAGTAACCGAGCCAGCCGTCCATCTGAAGGTGGAGTGACCAGAGGCGTGTGTCCATGAGCCGTGGAGAACCCGCTCATGGGTACACACAGAGCCCTGCTGGGAAATGTGGAGTGCTCCGTGCAGGCCAGACCAAATAGGATCTGTGGCCACGGAGCCCTTGCCCGAATGAATGGCAGCAGCCACCCATGCCAGCAAACAAGTCCACCGCTCACAGGCGCTCTGAGTGGGGAAAGTGGCCTTTGCAAGTCTTAAGAACTAGCCAGGATCATAGGGAAGCCCAGGTTCCCCACCACGCACACCTGGAGCATGTCACCTGCAAAGGCCAGCCCAGCGTGTTTCCCCCTCCCCTATAGTCCATGGCAGCAGGAGTGCAAGGCAGCTGCCTCTGTGGCCAAGATAGCCACACCGGGAGCTGCCCATTTGCATCCCTCCCCATGAGCTCCATCTGTGTGAGTGCACCACGGATACCCCCCCACCCCCAATTGCCTTGCTCGTTTAAAAATACCTAGTATCAGTCTGGTTACAGATCTCTTTGGGATTTGGACCCACAACTTGGGAACCTTTTCTCTAGGGGCTGTTCTACCCTGTAGAGGAGTCCTGGGTGGGCAAGTATGTTTTATATGAGGATGCTTATCCCCTAAGTAAGGAATTTTCCCTTGGAAATGCCATATGTCATCAAAATAGCCCCACAGTAGAATATAGTCATTGTCCTTGGGTAGTAGCCCAATTTCCTCAAAGTTAGTGCAGTGTTAACAATTTTGTGAGAGCAAGCCATTGAATGGCCAGCTTTTTATGATCTCTGGATGCAAATTGCTTCAGCCTCTTGCTTGCCACTGGGTATTTGATTGTAATATTCAGTATCACAGCAAGGACATTGCCTTGGTCTGCCTTCTAGGGACTGTATTCTGCAAAGGGCCTTTATTCGGCAAAGGCCTTTATCTGTGCCCCATTCCTGCCAACATCTCTACATCTAGCCCACCAGGTTGCTCTTGTGAAAATATTTAAAGAATTAGGAACAAAGGGTACAATCTTCCTTCTATTAAAAGTCAACATCTATGGTCCCACTGATTTTAATGGATGGAGGATTGCATCCAAAACACAAGAAAACACATGGATATAAAGTATTTGCAGGATTGAACACTACCTGCAGCTTCACATCTCGTTGGCCTTTCATAGTCCACTCCACTATTTCAGACCCTTCTTCCGAACATAAAGTTGCCACATGTTTGGTGCAATATGATCTAGCTGCCTTTGTGCCAGAAGAACTTAAACCATCCTAAGTTGCGTTGAAAGTTTACTGTATCTTTTATCATGTTTACGTCATGTTTTGCCTTGCAGAAGTGCTGCTGCCATCAGGTTAATCTCTCATTACTTACAGACCCTGCTGTCAGAATGTCAGAAGCAGAAGAGGCTTTGGACACATTAGCTCAAGTGAACCTTGATGATGGGCATAAACCTTTCGATGAAAGCAACCCCAGTGCAAGCTTTAACAATGTCGTGGTCACTATTGGAGCTACAGTGCCAACTGGGTTTGAATTGACAGCAGCAGATGAAGTGAGAGAGAAATTAGGATCAGAGTCCAGAATCAGCAAGGACCGAGGGAAAATCTATTTTGAAATCCCAGTAGATAATCTTTCCAAGGTTTGCAGATTTTGTTCTTTTTAAAATATTTCTGTTTCTTTCACTTTATCCTAGACCTGTGGTTCCCCCCAAAATTTCAGTATGACCTTATTTTGAGGCATAATTATAGTCCTGTATAAAAACAAGCAACAAAAACATACAAAGTATATCAAAATCAATGGGGATCATGACTCCTCTGTGGGTAATGCAACCCTACTAAAACATACAAAGTATATCAAAATCAATGGGGATCATGACTCCTCTGTGGGTAATGCAACCCTACTTGGGGTCGCCACCCACAGTTTGGGAAATTCCGTTCTGTGCTTAGCCTTCTATTGTGAAACACACATGGCTATGATCTCCTTATGCTTATTCATGGATAATCCCATTGAAATTAATGGTTTATGCACTTAAGAGTTTACAAGATTGGGACTACAAGCCTTCATTACTCTACAAACCAGTTGTAAACTATTGATCTAGTATATTTTTATTAACTTCTTTATGCCTGCATTGATTGTTGTGAACACTAAATCATAGAATTTTACATTAAGCATTCATTCCTCAAAGACATTGTTGGCCGTTGTCTCTTATCTTGAAGATTGCAAAGCAATTTGCACATTATGACATTGGACATGCAGGGTTTTACAGACCTGCTAACATTACTATTGTGAACAGCCCTCTGTGGCCTTGACCCTGGTTATGCATTTAGGCCTGTGAGTAGCGTTGGCAGTAGTTTCCTTGACTTGGAGTGAAGCATGTCTATACAGTCCTAATGAAAAGACATAACTGGTCATCTGAGTGAATGAATTTATTAACGCTTAAGCCAAAAAGAACTGGTTGTCTACTAATGTGTACGTTTTTGAAGGGTTGGTTTTATATCTGACTTGCTTCTTGTACACAAATAGGCCAAGTCTTACAAGCTTTTATGCACAAGTAGTCCCAGTGGTGCTAGATCAAAGCCCAAGGTTTTGCCAGATTGTACAGGAAACATTTTACCTACAGCTGAAAGGTATCTACCTCTGAAACTGAACGTTCTAAAGAGAATGCCTTCCGCTGTTTTAGGTTCTGGGCTTCTGATTCAATCCATTATAGTGACTTGCAACTGCTGTCGATTATGTCTTGAAAAGGAAGCAAAGGGGACAAGGGTTTCAAACTCTTCCATGTTTACAATACCTTTATTAGTAGTTCCAAACCTTATTTCACGCCATCACATCACTCAAAGATCTGGTTGAGTGCACACAGAGTAGCAGTGAAAGGCAATGATTAGTTTTAATATTTACAGAAATCACCAAATGTGTAAGGTGTAACCGTGACTCCATTGAAGGCTATGGAAATTTAGTGATTGGTGAAAAGAGACATAATGCTAACTCCACTTTAACATTTCCTATGCATGTTGCAGGGCAGTATTGGTGTCCTATGCAGCTCTGCAACATGCATAAGATATATTAAAGTGGAATTAGCGTTATGCCTGTTTTCACCCATTGACTTCAGTAGAATCAGGATTAAACCTGCAAGTTCAGAGTTAGTTGTACTGCTCTACATGCTTAGGTTGAAATGTAACCAGACCAAATTTTAATTAAGGCATTCACGTTTGACTAGGACTCAGCATACTAACATTGTTTTCAATTTCATTTAGGTTCATCGCCTAAGATCAGTGGACAATTTATTTGTTGTTGTTCAGGAGTTTATAGATTATCAGTTCAAAGAAACCAAGGTGAGTCATCTTGGCAAGCAGCTATTCAGATGGGATGATTTTAAATAATCAAATTCTAATGAGGAAATTCCTGGAAGAGATTTTTTTGGGGGTGGGGGTGTGAGAATTATATTAGACTTGTTTTGATTCGTGGGCATACAAGTTTGTTTATTTCATTTGCAATGGACTTTCCATGTCTGTTAAAATCTATTAATTCTCATGGTCTGCTGTTTTCAAACCACTTACTTTGAAGTTCTGTTGAAATCTTCAGAACTTCACTGGAGTAAGTCTCTGAGGATTGTGGCGCAGCATAATCCTTAAACTGCTGTGCTGATTCTGATTCCATTCACCCCAAGGGAGCTAGCACTTGTGTAGCAGTTTGGGTTACACTGACAGTCTGCTTTTCGTCCATTGCAGTTGGAAACGTTCTAGAAAAGTTCAGGTGTTGCAGGTTATGTTTAAGGAGTGTTAGCAAAACTGTAGACAATGTTCCTGATCCTTTTATATGGTATTAGCCATAAAATTCACCAGAGTAATATTCTAAAGTATTCTGGCAATCCTTTTAATTTCCAGTGCAATTACATTTTAAAATTATGGTATAAAATATGGTTTTCTTGCGATTGTCCAGGGATGCCTGTCTGGAGGTACCTATTTTCACCTTGGTCTCCGCAATGCGGAGAGCGTTCTGTAACTCCCTCCCCCGGGAGGTTCACTTATATCTAGGTTTAAGCGCCTTTAGGAGGCAGCATAAAGGAGTTCTGTTTACAAGAGCCGTTGTTTACAAGGGAGGCAGTTGTGGGGATGTTGGGGTGGAGAGGGGTTGAGGGGATGGCTTAGGGTTGAGGGGTGTTTTATGTTTTTTGTATTTTTTGTTTGTTTTATGTGTGTTTTATATTTGGATTTTAATATTATAAGCCACTGTGAGCCATCTTTGGTGGGAAGGGTGGGGTAATACATTTAAATAACTAAATAAATAAATTCCTATTTTCCAACAAGTTGGTTCAGCCAGACCCTGGTTTGTCCTCCATCACTTCAAGCAACTAAGTATTGATACCTGACAGACTGATTAATGCTTTCATCACAAGCACAAGCCTAATAAAATTAAATGTAAGCAGACTTATTATGGCTTCTCTAGGTTCCAGGTAGAGGTTATGGCAGCATTAACCCTTTAATTACTTTTGTCGAATGTCTGTTTGGTTCAAAGGTTTTTTTTGTGTCCTTCCCACCCCCATGCCACTTATGAACTAGAATTAGACTGCATTTGCAGCCGATAATTTTATACTGAAAAAGCTGTGTCATATTTGAAATATGCAGTGACAGATGGGCCACAAGTAAACTGGCTTAAGTTAAAAGGATCAGATCTTTTTCAAGTAAATTAATTGTTTGCTCTCTCTCTCGGTCTTTTATAGGAAGATGCCCTAAAGGATTTCGAGGACTTGGCTACAAAACTGCCTTGGACTGACTCTCTAAAAGTATGGAAGCTAAACACAAGCCTAAAGAAGAGAAAAACAAGACGGAAAAAAGCCAATCTTCAGAGTAATGCAAACAAAGAGAAGCTGAATGATGGTGGGAGAGGGGAGGGACCAGATCAGGAAAATGTTAACCAAGAGTTGAGTGATCCTGCACAAAATACCTTAAACTTGAACTATGCTGAAGATCAGGAAACAGAAGATACTCAAGAAACGACCCCAGGAGATGAGGATGAACAGTCGGATTCTAAAGATGAATTTTCACCTAATACTGAAACAGAAAATGAAGCTGGTGACTATAAGAAAAGTGGAACAGAAGCCCCAATGCTGAAATTCCGTGTTACGTGCAACAGAGCTGGTGAAAAGCATAGCTTTACCTCCAACGAGGCAGCAAGAGACTTTGGAGGAGCTGTGCAAGATTACTTCCAGTGGAAAGCAGACATGACCAACTTTGATGTGGAGGTATGACACACAAGTATTTTTCCAAAAATGCCTGCCTATACTCATAGCTGCCTTAATAATGGAAATGATTATCATTGTGAATATGAATGTGGTTGTGGATAAAAATTAATATTAGCAGGTTCACCAAGGTGGCTATTTAGATTCAAAGTGGGATGTGTGAAAGAAAAACACCCAGAAAACTCCTTTTATTAAGTGACGCAAGCAGAAAGTATCCCAAACAAACATGAAAAGCAACACAATGCTATAAGCAAACTAACTCGCAAGAAGATACATAATGTAAGTAAAATATGAGCTTACAATATTAATCCATGTCATACACAGAACAACAGAAACATAAGCCCATTCAAGCTAACGGCCACCTCCAGCATGGTTACAGTCCTCAAGTAGAAAGGTTCATAGGAGCATCATAACGTATAGGAGAAACCATGTTTCATACATCCTTAGAGGGTATTCTAACAAATATTAGGGACTTGTGGCCAATCCTGATGTGACTTGTTAATGCTGTCATGATTCAGTGATTTAATATTCAGACATGAAGTCTGTCTGTCTCTTTAGGGTTATAAGATCTTGAGTGGTGTGGAATGAGTAGATAGGGAACGGTTATTTACCCTCTCAAATAGTACTAAAACTAGGAGACACTCCATGGAACTAGTTGCCGGCAGATTTAAACAAACAAAAGGAAGTACTTTTTCACTCAACGCATAATTAACTTACAGAATTTGTTGCCAAGAACATTGTCAAGGCCAGTAGTATAGCTGGGTTTAAAAAAGGACTGAATAAATTCTTGGAAAGTAGGTCCATTAATGGCTATTAACCAAGTAGCTTACGGGGTGAACTTCTTACTGTCGGGAGCTGGGCGTGAACAACGGGAAGTGGATTGTCCTTGTGACTGTTGGTTCTTCTCCCATGCGATCGAGATTGGCAACTGTCGGGGAACAGGATGTTGGGCTTGATGGACCATTCGCCTGACTCAATATGGTAGTACTTACGTTCTTATCTATCATCTCCTGATGCCAGAATCTCACTTGTTATCTCACTGATCCTTCTAAAGCATAGAATTTTCTCCTGGGAGATCCTCCTGGACGGCCAGTCAGCACAGTAGGGTAAATCCCCGCCACTACCAGTAGGAGGCAGACTTCCTAATTTTTACGAGCATGCTCAGAGGAATCTCCCCCTCTACTCCCCAGTTGTTCGTCTGTCTCCACACTAGTAGGAAGCAGCTTAGCTGACTCCCCAAGAAGACAGAGACGGGCGTAGGGAAGCTTCACAAAGAAATCCTCCTGGTGCCAGGGGAGGAGGAACTCCTATCCCTGTTAACCCCCTCCCCACCTGCGATGGGGCAAGGAGGATTGGGTCTGGGTGCTCCCTTCTCCCACGGGCGTGGGAGCCCCACATAGTAGGCCCCTGAGGGGGTCTAGCTACTGATCCTCTGGATCCCTCCCCGCTGGAGCCGAAGCCACAGAACACTCCTGTCGTGGCAAGAGGCCAACAGCGCAGCAACCCTCCGGCCTGGGAACAGGCTCGGCAAGGCCCTAGCGGGAAAAAACTTGGCTGCAGTTTTCTCGCGCGCCACTAATAGCTCCAAAGCACGGCGGGCGGCCAGCCAAGGAAGCAAAGCGCCGGAGCGTGCAAAGCGGCCTCCTCCTCCCCCCACCCCCCACCTTCCACAAACAGAGCCGTGAAGGGGAATATCTAGAGGACTGAGGGGTCCCGCAAGGGGAAGAGCGGCCTGTGAGCCCAGCCGTACGCTGCATCCGGAGGACAAGGGATCGCCCATCCCTTCCCCCTCCTCCCCCGCCTTTGCCACAGTCGGCGGGAGATGGCAACTCGGAGAAGGATGGCAGCAGCAGATGCAGAAGGGGCAGCTGACACAATAAGCCCCCCGCGTACTCCCCTCCCAGCCCAGGACCCTCATATGGAGGTCCTCGGGGAAATTCTTTCAGAGCTCAAGCAAAAAAGATCCCCCCCTAGAGCCAAGAGATCTCAGGCATTCAACGGCCGGTCCAAGGGGGCGGGCAAAGGAAAGCTCCCCCGTGCCAAAAAGCCCCGCAAGGTGCCAATGTCCCTAGAATCCTCCTCCTCCTTGGGGGAAGCCTCGGAGGAGGTCCTGTCCATCCCCTCCTCTGAGGAGGAGCAGACCTATAGGGGAAGAGGAAAGGACAGACAAGGAAGGAAGGGCACCTCCGCAATGGCAAGCGAAGGGGAGGGGGAGGTTTCTGAGACCCAGGGCTCAGGGGAAGAGGACAGATGCTCCTCCCTGGAAGAAGGGGAGCGGGAGGAATCCAGTATCGAACCTTCAACAGACCCTGACAGGCAATTTCCATTGAAATATAGGGACCAGATTTATGACCTGGTCATAAAGGCTCTGCATCTTCAGCAAAAGAAAGGCAAACAGGCCTCCTTCGAGTCCTCAGAAGAGGAAGAGAGGGAATGTATCCCAAGGGCTAGGGCCAGTGATAGAGGGATGATCTTGGACAAGGCCTATGAAAAGATAATAAAAAGGGAATGGCAGCAACCTAAGAACCCCTCCTGGCTATCCCCAAGGTGAATGCCGCAGGAGCATCGTTAGCCAGAAACTGTTTTTCCAACAGAAGGAGAGTGCTACCCCCATGATCCCACAGACAAGGGAATTGAGTGCAGTCTCAGGCGAAATTTTGAGGAGGTGTCCACGATCATAAAAATGGCTACACTCACATCCTATTTCTAGAGCCCTTATGACCTGGATCAAACGAGCCAGTGATCCACAGGTCTCCAGGAAAATGACGAGGATCCTATCAACCAGAATCCAGTTGGCCTATGCCTTTATAGCGGACTCATCCACAGACATGCTCCGCTGGGCATCTCGAGAGGCGGCGTCCAACGTAGCAGCTCAACAATGCCTATGGCTCAGGTCCTGGAAAGGGGACAACACAGTCAAAAATACCTTGGTAGGTGGTCCCTTCCAAGGGGTCAAGCTCTTCGGTGTGTGCCTGGATAAGGTACTAACTGACGCGGCACATAAGTCTAAGAAGCACACACTACAGAGCGTAGGAAGCGCTAGAAGGCCTTTTTGTCCCTTCAGCTCATACCAACCGCCAGGGTCCTCTCGATGACCCTTCTTCCCGCACAGGGGCAATCAACAGAAGTACAGGCCCAGATGGCACAAGCAGAAAGGAACAGCGCACAGAGCCAAACATCCTCAGGGAACCGGGCATCCCAAGAAGGACGCATGACTATGGGGCTCTGACCCAACAAGATCAGATCCCTCTCGGGGGCAGACTCCAGCGCTTCGAGGAGATGGTGAACCTCCACCTCACACACCTGGGTCCAGAGGGGATATATAATAGAGTTCTCCGGCTACCCCCGTCACTCCTTCTGTGCCTCGCCAGTATCCACCAATCTAAACAAACATCGGACAATGCAATCGGAAATAGAAAGGCTACTAACCATCAGGGCAATAGAACCTGTACCTACTCACGAGAAGGGATCCGGTCTCTACTCCATATTATTCCTAGTCTCAAAGAAGTCGGGAATGGCGGGCAGTACTCAATCTCAAGGCTCTGAATCAATCGGTCAGATCGAGGAAATTCAAGATGGAGAAGCTGCAATCCATACGGGTAGCAATGTCACAGGGCGAATGGCTAACTTCGCTAGACCTCAAAGAAGCTTATCTGCATGTGCCCATCTTCCCAGCACACAGAAAGTGGCTAAGGTTCTCGTACGACCACCAGCACTGGCAGTACACGGCACTACCGTTCGACCTGGCCACTTCCCCCAGGATATTTACAAAGGTCCTCATACCCCTAATTGCGACTCTGAGGGGGGAGGGTATCCAGATCCACCCTTACCTGGACGACATCCTGATTCGATCTTCGACCCGCGAGCAAGCAGTAGAAGACGTCCACAGGACCATACACTACCTACAGGAGCACGGATTCCTGATCAACTTCAAGAAGAACCAACTAACTCCCTCTCAGTCCCTAGAGCATCTGGGAGTGGTTTTGGACACTGTGAACTTCAGAATATTCCTGACAAGACACAGACAACAGAACATACTAGACCTGATCAATCAGATCTTCTCAAAGGCCCCCAGGGCCAAACTCAAGACACTAGCCAGTCTGCTGGGCAACATGATCTCATGCCTGGGAATTATCTAATGGGCCAGATTTCATGCCAGACCCCTGCAAAGACTCCTACAACCATGCCAGGACCTCCTGACTCAGGGAGGGAATCCGTGGATCACAGTACCAGCCGCGGTCAAGAGGTCTTTTCTCTGGTGGACACGGAAGAACAGATTTACAGAAGGGGTTCCCCTGGCAGACCTCGAGAGGATACCAGTGACGACAGACACAAGTCTATCAGGCTGGGGAGCGCATTCGCAAGACAAAACCACACAAGGCAAGTGGCTAAAATGGGAGAAAAGACACCACATCAATTGACTGAAACTGCGAGCGATTTACCTGGCACTTCGGAACCTGGCCCCGAGACTTCAAGGGAAACATGTGATAGTATACACAGACAACACAGTGGCGAAAGCATATGTCAACCATCAAGGGGGATCCAGGTCCGAAGCCCTTCACCAGCAGGCATCAGTGCTTATCGGCTGGGCGGAGATCAACCTGAAATCCCTCAGAGCAGTTCACATCTCGGGAGAAAGGAACACACAGGTCGACTGCCTGAGCCGGCAAAGGATCGATCCAGAGGAGTGGTCCCTACTTCCAGCAGCCTTCAAGATCATAGTAAGCGCCTTCGGGCGTCTGGAGATCGACCTGTTTGCATCAACAACCAATGCAAAGACACAGGTGTTTTTTTCCCGATTCCCGGAGCACCGGGCGGCGACGTTCGACGCGCTGAATTTACTCTGGCCAATGGGCTTCCTGTATGCCTTTCCACCATTCCCGCTAATACACAGGACAGTGGCAAAAATAAAAAAAAGAATGGGCTCATGTAGTACTGATAACTCCATACTGGCCTCGACGTCCATGGTTTGTGGGCGTGCTAGCACTGTCTGCAGAGGCTCCACTCAGTCTACCGAACTGGCCCGACCTGCTGAGCCAGGGACCCGTTGTCCACGACAAGCCAGGGTCCCTCAAACTAACAGCATGGAGATTGAAAAGAGGGCTCTGAGGAAATTAGGCTACTCCCAACAGGTTCTGGACACCATGCTGCAATCTAGATGGCCAGCCACTAAGCGCATCTACCAGAGTACCTGGGCTTACTTTGCCAAGTGGTGTGAGACTAAGGGAGTTAGACCAACTAAGGCCCCCATTAGGTCTATCTTAGATTTTCTGCAGGAAGGGCTAGACAAGGCACTGAAGCCCAACACTCTTCAGAGGCAGGTAGCAGCTTTAAATAGCGTGCTATGCATGGTCAAGGGGCGCAGGGTGGCTAGGCATCCCCACATAGTTAGATTCCTAAAGGCATCCAGGGTTGTTTCTCCTCCAGTGGTGCACTGTTTTCCAACTTGGAGCTTGAGCTTGCTCTGACAGGGATTCCCTTTGAACCTCTGAAAGAAGTTTCTCTCTATTACTTATCTCTTAAACTCGCCTTCCTCATAGACATTACCTCGGCTCGTAGGGTATCGGAGCTCAGTGCTCTTTCTATGGAACCAGTCCTCTGTTCCTTTAGGGAGTCCTCAGTGATCCTGAGGTTAGACCCGGCCTTTTGGACAAAGGTGGACACTCGTTTTCATAGGGAACAGGAGATCGTTCTTCCCTCCTTCTGCCCTAACCCAACTCATCCACAAGAAAGAATCTGGCATACCCTGGATATTGCTAGAGCCCTGCGGATTTACCTGGACCGTACGGCTCCATTTAGAAAATCTTTGGCCCTGTTCGTGTCATACTGTCCACAGAGAAAGGGGAAGAGAGTATCCAAAGCAGTAATTGTGCGTTGGATCTCTCTCTGTATATCAGAAGCGTATAAGGCACAAGGCAAATAACCCCCTCAGGGGATTTTCGCTCAATCCCTGAGAGGGGCAGCAACCTCTCAGGCTTTCAGAGATTCAGCCTCTTAGGGGGAGATCTGTCGTGCAGCAGCTTATACGGGTGGGGTCAACCCTGTACTGCCGAACACCCCTCTGTTTTCCTCCCTTCGTTTCCCCCTCCCTCAAATTGTAGGCCTGGGACACCGCTCTGGAATGTCCCTACTGTGCTGACTGACTGTCCAGGAGGATCTCCCAGGAGAAATGAAAATTGGGTTCTTACCTTCTGAATTTTCCTTCTATGGGAGATCCTCCTGGACAGCCAGACCCACCTGGAGTGAGGAACAACTTTGAGGTGCCTGATAAACTACCGTGGGTCGTAAGTTCTTTTTTAGGGGGTTAATAGTATTTACCTTAAGTTAACAAAGTTCATACAAGTTAGGATGAAGTAACCGTGTGGAAGAGAGCTGAGTACAACTGGGGAGTAGAGGGTGAGATCCCTCTGAGCATGCTCGTAAAAATTAGGAAGTCTGCCTC
Organism: Sphenodon punctatus; assembly: GCA_003113815.1. Classification (NCBI taxonomy): domain Eukaryota; kingdom Metazoa; phylum Chordata; class Lepidosauria; order Sphenodontia; family Sphenodontidae; genus Sphenodon; species Sphenodon punctatus. The sequence continues at coordinate 4,853,916 of QEPC01009797.1, read as the reverse complement.
CTACTGGTAGTGGTGGGGATTTACCCTATTGTGCTGACTGGCCGTCCAGGAGGATCTCCCATAGAAAGTAAATTCAGAAGGTAAGAACCCAATTTTCCTTTCTATTCTTATGATCCACCTTCCTTGATTTTGACATTTGGGCACAAAGGTTTGTGGTTTAGCACCATTCCTGCTTCCCCCGTAACACTTATGAAACTGTTCCTGCAAACGTTAACTAGACCCTGGAAAGCTACCAATATGTCCAGGCTTCTTCCTTTCTTAAAATAAAACTTCACTTACTTTACTTACATAAAACTTGTTACTTCACTTACATAAAACACAAGGTTATAAATCCCAGGGTTAAAATTTAAGAGTTAATAGCATGACATAAATGGAGCTGCTTCTTTACTTAGGATGCTTCCACGTGTAACATGCTCCAGTGATCACATTTCGGCTCACGGGAGAAATGTTTAGGTACCCTTTTCAACGTTAGGTGTTTATCTTTTTCTGTTGTCCCCCGCGACTTTGGGTGATGTCATACATTCAGGATTTGACTCTGATGGGTCCATGCCTACGTTGCAACTTGCGCGTGAGTTGGATGACATGAATTGGAAATCCTGCTTAGCGTGGCCACTGGATGACCCCTCCCAGAATTACAATAGCCAGTCTGTGGCCACGTTCCAAATCTTGCGTGGTTTCAAAGTGACGTTATAGTTTATGTGCATTCCTGCATTCATGCTTCATGTAAGTAAATGATCATGGTAATGTTAGAGTGGGATTTTACAATCTGGTAAGCGTGTTTACGGTAGTGGGAATTCTCACAAAAGCCTGTTTACACATGCAGTAAACTTGCAGGGAAAATAAAGACATGTAATAAAGAGAGCCAGTGTGGTGAAATGGCTACGCGTGCAGTATTTGGACTGGGAGGGACCCCGGTTCAAGTCTCACCTTAGCCAGAAACTCACTATGTGACCTTAGGCCTTTCACCATATTCTCTCAGCCTAACCTACCTCATAGGGTTGCTGCAAGGATTAAAAATTGTGTTTTATTAGTTATATGTAAAGTGCCATGGCAGGGGGGCGCTATAAAAAAATAAAAAATATTGTTATGTGAAAAATTGTCACGTGCGCAAGCCCCCTTAGTCTAATACAGCCTTACTAAATGTGGATTGCTTTCTGTCTACAGCAAACTGCTGTCCTGACTTATGAAGGAAACCTGTTTTCATGGCAGAATCAGTGAGATTCCAAATCAAATTCTAAGCAATCAGTTTTGGCTTTGCAGTACTATCTTGAGACGTTCCTGTGTATTTAAGTATTTCTGGTCATTAATGCAGCGACTCATTATAATTTCACACACTAGTTGAAAGAGATAAAAGAAGTTTGCATAATGAATGTATCCTCATTTGTATGTTCAATTATTGGTGCCTGCTTGTGTCTATGGGAAGATTTGGAAAGGGGTTATATTTATCAACAAATTCAGTCTCTCGTCATGGTTTTTGGAGAAGTGAAGAAGGGCTGGAACTTGCTTGTGGATCTATTGAAGTTTGTTTCAGGATCCTGGAATACAGGTTATGGCATTGTCCAGTAGTTTGAATATGATCCTGTCAATCAAGACTCTTGGCTTCTGCTGTTGATTTGTCATCATTGTACTGCAACCTGAAAAACATTTAATTTTATTTTTCCAATGTTATAAATTGGGGCTAATATTTACTATGAGTGTGCAATTCGTTTTTGTTTGTTTAATTACTAAGACAAGCGATGGCCTGGTCATTTTAGCAATTAAAATACAAAAACGTCAGACCAGGGTAATGAAAACAAAGGGGAAAAAGCATCAATTTTCAATACCAAAATAAAAAATGTGCACATGCACAAAATGGCCACTGGGACAGCTCTGCACATGCACACCCTTTCCCAAAATGGCACCAACAGAGTCGGCACCATTTTAGGAAAGGACTGTGCATGTGCAGAATGGTCTGGCAGCCATTTTCTGCATGTGCAGTGATTTTTTTAAAAAAAAAAATTTATTTTAAAAATGTTAATAACCCCAAAAATGAAGGGCTTTTTAAAAAACAAAAACAATAATGAAAATTAACAGGGTGCCTGCTGTACCCCCCCTAATATTTACCTATTTCAGAAGGACATTTAGCATAATGTTTGTAGACCATTTATAGACAGCAAATGAAAGATGTTCTTTGAATGTGCATCTAAAACATCATGTGCTGCTGAACTTGTACATTTCTTCCAAGGCTTCAAAGTGTTTTTCAGATACCTTTAGTCTTATAGAGCATCATGTAAACTTTAAACAGAGTATCAATATTTCTAACTTGCTAAGTACTCTGTCTAAAACTTCTGTTATTCCTACATACTTAGAGGTTCATGCTCTTTTCTAGGTTCTTTTAAACATCCACAATAATGAAGTGGTGGTTGGCATTGCATTAACTGAGGAGAGTCTTCATAGAAGAAATATTACCCATTTTGGACCCACAACTCTTCGATCCACTCTTGCCTACGGCATGCTCAGGTCAGTGTAAAGATTTACTGGAAAAATCTGTGCTTCTGCAAGTTTCCCTTTAACCAGGACCAAACCATGTAATGCGACTTCTTGGTTACATAAATTTCCACACAATGCATATCTGTACTTCAAATCTAGGCTTTCTCTGTTTTAAAATGAAAATCGTTCTTGCCTTTCTGGCTGCAGAGGTAGCATTCAAAAAGTGAATCTCATGTAGACTGAAGCTAAGAAGGCTGCCTGAACTGTAGGCAGACTAAGACTGTAACTCGGAAATAAGAGCTGCCTCATTCAAATCGAAGGGAGAATTAACTCTTACGTTTAATGACTTAAACATCAAAACAAAGTGTTTCCCTGCTGATTGTTTTAGCAGAAACCTCAGGTTAATGTGCTGCTCATTGGTGGCTCAATTCAAGCAGCTAATTTCATATGAAAGGATGGCTAATGAAAAATTCATATCTACCTCCCCTCAGAATTTGGGTGTTCTACATATTTTGTTAGCTAGTTGTAGTCCCATGTTTGTGAGCATGAAGAGGGATAGCTATGTGTCAGACCAGGGTCTGCTACTCCAAAAACCAATAGAGCGGTAGTCCTGGGTTTGAGTGTGTGTGTATACCGTATATAAAGATCTACGCCAATGTAACGTGTCAACCTGGTCCTGAATCTGCAACAGAAGACTGGGAAGGAGGGGCTGTTGCACTGAAGCAAAGGGAGTGTCCCAGTCTGCCCACAACATCTACAGTCTCTTCTTCTTGGAAAGGGATGCCGTGCTGACAGCAGCTCTAGCAGGGAAGAATCCACAGCTGCTCACAGAATGAATGAACCCCTGCTACTGGAGTTCACACCTATTGCATTCTACACTCTTGCTACAGCCATGAAGAATATGTAAATACCCTCAAAGTCACCTGTGCCTCCAAGAGGAGATAGATCATCTCCAAATAAGTTGGATGTAATTTTACCGCACTCCTTGGGTTGAGGTTAAGCAACAGCAAGATAGTTTGGGGTAAGGACGACCCCATGATACTGAGCTCCCTTTCAGATAGTTCAAGAGAACGTTGTCCACAGTTCTGTACTCGCTGTTCACTGGGATTATTTAGGGAGAAGTGGTGTCGGGATTGCAGCTTTTATTTGTAGTTAAGGCAGGGGCTTCCAAACAGTGCATTGTGGCCCCACGCATCTATAAAATGGGAATAATCGTGACCTACTTAATAGGGTTGTTGTGAGGGTAAATTAGATATGGATTGCAAAGTACTTTTGAACACCAAAACACTGATATTTAATAATAAAGTAGGGTCGTGCCACCTGCAAATGGGGTTGTGGTTTTGATTGATACATGACATTTTTGCATGTCTATGCTGCTGTCTGAGGACAGGATTATAGTTAAGCCTCAAAATGGGGTGTCACAGGCAAAATGTTTGAGCTTCCATCTGAGATATGATTTGGTACAGAACTTCAGAAATCATCTTGATGTGGATAAAACTCATTGTGCTTGTGTTACACGGCAGATCCATCACTATGCAGCCTTGCATTTCAAGAAAGTATCTGGAGCTATGATCCAAGCCAGACTACTTTTGTACTTTTATGTCAGGTGTATTTTCTAATCTAAAATATTTAGACTTTATTTTTTATATTTGTCTTTGGCTGTATTCAGCCTACTTGTTCCAGCTGATCTCTTGATTTTGTTGTCTTGTTTTTTTGCACATTATTTGGTTGGAATGGTAGACTTTGATTCATTTAAATGGCTCTCCATTTGTTACCTTCACTGTAGAAACTCATGTTGCAGCTGAGATTTCTCCTTATTGTAATGTTTTCTATGCTTCAGGCTCTGTGATCCTCAGCCAGCTGACATAATAGTTGATCCAATGTGTGGGACAGGTGCTATCCCAATAGAGGTAATGCTTGCTGTATTTTTCAATTTGTATAGAAAAAAACTAGCTAGTGACATGTAGTTTAAAGGAATGCATCACTGAGGGTAAAAACAGATGTGTGGGCAGCACAGTGGCTCTCCAGCCTGGGGTGGAAAACCGCAGCTGACCCAGGTCAGGGAGGGGCACCAAGCAAACGTGCCCGCAGCCGCAGAGCCGTCCTGCTGCCTGCACACCCCGGGTAGGGTGGGGAGCTAAACAAACATGAGGGTGGGCATCTATGCCCTGCTCCCGGTGCCCTGCCTCCCACCATAATGGACAGTGTGAGCATCCCTTAGCCCAGGCTATAACCTCGGAGACTTTCCGAGGACACAACCTGGTCTAGCCACCTATCTGCTCCGGGGCAGACCCAAGCTAACATCTGGTGGTGCCTAAACAGACATGCCGGGGGGGTCCAGGCCAAAGTGGGCGACTATCATGTCTTTTTTTACCGAGTCTGTATACTTCAGCTGTAGCTAACGTTTTGGTATCCAGTAATTCTGACAGCCAGACATCAAAGATTCCATCAGCTTTCAGATACTTGATTGCAACTTTTGTCTAGCCCTCCCAAAGGCTTATACTAGAAGTAGCTAAAATGCAACCTTTTCTTAGGTAACTGAAAATGTATCTTATCTGAAATACATTTACTTCAGTGAATTTTTAAACCGCTGCAGCTGACCTTAAACTGTTCACAGATAGCTGTGTCATTACATTTTTTTAAAGTAACCAATTCCAGGGTAATAAGGTTTATCATTTCTGTCACTGTCAGGGGGCTACTGAGTGGCTGAGCTGTTACCACATAGCTGGTGATAACAACCCACAGGCGGTGAAGAGAGCAGCAAATAATATCTACTCTTTACTGAAGAAAAATCAAAGTAAAGAAAGGTAATAAAGGAAAACATACGTGGGTAGATTTTGCCACACCGGTATGATATTAATTACTTGGCATCTTTGACTTTTTAATATTTTTCCATTTATGGAAGTGATGATACTCTAGGGATTTTTATGAAATTTTTAAAAATAATATCTTCTCCCTGACCTGTATGCCTTTGATTTTCAGTAGTGTTCCCTGGGGCATACCCATAGATACCATTCAGTGGGATATCTGCAATATTCCCCTGAGGACCGGCTCTGTGGATGCCATTGTAACAGACATGCCCTTTGGAAAGAGGTAGGAGTCGTATAACAATGTGTTTTTAAGTTCCTATATTTCAGACTATACAGTAGAAGTGCTTGCAGTTGCTCCTGAAGGATTGAATTGCCATGGAGTCCTAGCTCTGCTGGACTCATTTGTCAGCCTCTTTTCATCTTTAAAGCTCTCTACAGTCTATGAAAACTCTCTTTAGGCTGCAGTATGGTATATTTAATTCAGTGCACTTCGAATACAATATTTTTTAAAAACCTGATCTGTATAGCTGATCTGGGTTATAGACTACAAATTGTTTGCTGGTTTTACATTTTTTTAATATACTTTTATATCTTGAAAATGTGGCACATGCCATGCAGATTCACTTCATGTTTTATAGAAAGTTGAATGTAGAGCGAGTTGACAGCACCAAAAGGAATGAACTGATTCGATGAGAGGCCCAATCTTGCTTATTGTCAGTTGAAGGATTTGGAAGAAATGTGGGGCCAGAGGGTTAGAATCCATTCCTAGTTACTGGAGGTTTACTTTGAGCAGAAATTCCTATTCTTGGTAACTTAAAACCTGCTCTCTCTAATAAATCACAGCTGAAATGGACATTTGAACAATGTACACTAGATGGTTCATTAGGCCCAGTAGCTCAGCACTAATACAAAGCATGTATCAAAAGTATAGATAGAAACGGGAAGTAAAAATTACCATAAACCTGCTAACCCAAGTAAGAATACATATTGAAAATGAGTTGTCTTTACTGCTCTGGAGAGGAACATTGACATTATTGGTCTTAAATATTATTGTAGGATAGGATCTAAAAAAAAGAACTGGGATCTCTACCCTGCCTGCCTTATGGAGATGAGCCGGATCTGCAGACCTGGGACAGGGAGAGCTGTGCTGCTTACTCAGGACAGGAAATGTTTAGCCAAGGTACATGGGCTCAGATTGTTCTTAGACATTTGGCTTTGTGATTTGGCCTGCCCGGAATGTCCTTTGAAGAAGTCAGTTTAGACATCAGGCCTAAAATTCTATTAAAAATAAATGTAATCAGAATAAAAATAGATGAGACACTGTTGTGCCTGTCACTGAACAGTCGTGATTAGAAGCAGTTCCCTGCCCCAAGGGGCTTACAATCTAGGATGCACTGTGGAGGGGAGACATAGGGGGAAACAGAAATATATTCAAGAAACAGGCCTGTTTTTGCCTTCGGCAAGAGAACATCCTTACTCTTCTTGCAATCTCCTACCTCATTCGCACACCAGCTGTTGCACTGAGGAGACTGCACTTGTGGCCTTGGTCGATGACTTGCACCTGGAGATTGATAAGGGAAATTCTACCCTGCGGATCTTGTTAGGTCTTTCAGCAGCCTTTGATACCATTGATCACGAGGAGGTGCTGACACGACTGAAGTACCTGGCAGGAGTGCGCGGGACTGCTCTTTCTTGAATGTTTCTGCTCCTTCCTGTTGGGGAGGCCCCAGAGAGTGGTGGTGAGCAATTGCTCATTGTCCTCCTGGGACCCCGCAGGGGTTTTATTCTGTCTCCCCTCTTGTTCAATGTGTACTTGAGGCCACTGGGCCAGATCATTGGGAGGTTTGGAGTCAGGTGTCATCAGTATGCTGATGACACCCAGCTCTAATTCTCTTTTTCATCCAACCCAGGCCCTGCAGTCTTGGTGCTTGCTTGATGCCTGGCTGCTGTCGGGGACTGGCTGAGGATAAGCCAATTGAAGCTGAATCCAGACAAGACTGAGGTGAATATGATTGGCCGGCCATGTGACCTGGAGGGAATTGGGACTCCTCTTATTGATGGAGTTTGGCCCCCTCTGGTCAGTCAGGTTCACAGCCTTGGAGTGCTTCTGGATCCTCTGCTGCACCTGGATTGCCAGGTTGTGGCAGTGGCCCAGAGGTCTTTTCACTAACTCCATCTGGTGAGGAGGCTTCTTTCCGATTCGGATTTGGCCACTGTCATCCATGCTTTCATCACCTTGCAGTTATTATTGCAAACTGCATTATTGCTCTTTGCTCTATGTGGGGCTGCCCTTGATGACTGTTCGGAAGCTGCAGCTGGTGCAGCGGCTCGTCTCCTTTCGGGGATGAGGTGCAGGGAGCACATTACACTGGTGCGCCAAAGTCTGCACGGGCTCCCTATAGCTTTCCAGGCACAATTCAAGGTGCTGGTTTTGACCTTTAAAATCATAGACAGTCTGGGTTCCACATATCTGAAAGACTGCCTGTCCTCCTATGCCCCGCTGCGGCCCCTACAGTCAGCCAGGAGCGCCTCCCTGTGGGTACCGTCAGTGTTGTCTGTACGACAAGGGCTCGCAGGGAGGCATTCTCAGTTGATGCCCTGATGCTTTGGAATTCCCTTCCCCCAGAGGTTCGTTTGAGCCCAAGCGTCTTCCGGAGGCAGCGTGAAAACTTTTTTATTTGAAAAGGCATTTGGTGGGCTGGGATAAATTGGGGATTGGGATGGTTTGGGAATAGGGGGGCGGGGGGTTAGAGATTTTTGTATTAGAATGTTTTTATGATTTTTAAGCTGCCCTGAGCCTCTGGGAAGGGTGGCATAGAAATTTTAAAAAATAAATTAAGTTTGCTAGGACTACCTCAATTCTGGCATTTTCTAGCTTTTTACTGCTTGGCTTTGCAGCTTCATTGAAATTACTGGGAAAAGATTTATTATCATTAATATTATATTATTATTATTATTATATAATATTTGTATATAGTATTNAAGCGCTTCACAAAGAATTAAGTAACAAATCTTTAATTCTCACAACAGCCAGTGAGGTAGGTTAGGCTGAGAGAATAATGTGACTGGCCTTTACCACTGGTAAAGCAGAGCTGAGATGAATAACCACCACTGTTCAATGTCTGGTCAGATCCAGGGTGTCTGCTGCGATTTGGAAAGGCCCAGATACCAAGCGGTATCCCTTTAGTGTAAAGCGGGTTAACCATTTTACCACTTAACTGCATGATACCAGATTGCACTGTATACCATATTACTATTTACCATTTGCTCATAATTCCTTTCCTGTTTACTCTCTCCCCCTGCCAGACCTGGTTTTAGACCTAGTAATGGTAATGTTCAGTTACGCAGTAATGAAAGAATACGGTAACATGGTAGATCAGTTAACTTTTGCAGTATTGTCCAGTAATTTGATTTGGCAGTTAACCACCAGGGTTACCATTACTAGTTTGTGGCCAAATAACCACCACCCTATCTGCAGTGTTGGATATGAACGGCAGATACTTATTTTGTTATTCAGTCCATTTCTATGGCAAAGCTATACATTTTGCTCTTATCCTTGGAAACAGCTGACCTGCTTTCATAAGATTTTCCAGAAAATTTTATCCTGCTTAGTGAGCAAGCATGAAAGCTAGCAGATTGAATGTTTAAATATTGGTGAAGTTTAAGCAAGTGAACAAGGAGGCTTATAATGAGACACGTTAGCCAATCTAATAGATTAGTGGTGCTTTAAATAATTTTCAATTGTTTTGCATTGCAGGCCTTGTCAAAAATGGGGCATGTATGGCGAAAGGGTCACAAAGTCTGGGTGAACGTAGGGGGACTCCATGCTGCTGTTTATCTTCTGAGACGCACTGCAGAAAAATATGTAGAGAAAAGATCGTACTGGTAATCTGTTGGGGATCAGGCTAAGCAGCACACGTTCTCCTAAGTTTCTTTCAAAGCTATTTGCTACGTGTCTGCCTCAAATTACAAGTTGTCCCATTCTGAAGATATGAGGAACAAGGGAATTGCATGTTAAAGAGAGAATATCCGTCGTAGGATCACCTTGAAAAATGTCATTTTCATTACAAACATCTGGACCTTAGTTTCAATATAAAGTAGGTGAACATCTGCTTGTCTTTGTTTGGGTGGTTTCCACTTACTTTGCTTTTCTTTTGATGCTACCCAGGAATAAGTAGCCTTTCATTCAGAGAGGTAGCAGGGTAACTTTAGAAGAGCTTACTTAAAATGTTGCTGTACAAGCAGAGTTTTTAATTTTGGCTAACTTATTTTGTTGATGGTGTTGTTTTCACCGAAAGATTTTTGCCAATGGAGAGGCCTCTCCTTTTTAGTTTAAAGCGTGGCCAAAATGTCAGATAAGGCTAATTCAAAGTCGTGCCTCAATTCATGCTGTTACCTGTTACCTCAGGTGAGCGCCAATTCAGTTTGTTTACTTAATATAATGTCTACCACTACTGTGGGTAGAAGGGGAACATTTACCATCAGCCTTAGCAAAGCGTATTTATATTTGCTAATATCAATAAAAAATAAGTCTTGAGAATACAGTAGCTCTCATGTTCACACTATTGCATAGTTCCAGTGTGGTGTTTCGAGACATTTAGCCTAGAATAAGATGGTTGTGATACAGTTAAATTCAGGGTGTTGACTACAAGCAGTCAGCTGAGCCACCTTCTCAACAGGGATGTGTCCATAACAAACTTTCAAAGTGACTCTTCCCTGTAGTAAATGTACTTGAAATAGCTTCTCCATTTTGATAACCTTCCCCAGCTAGGGGTAAAAGTAATGATGAGTAGTTTGTCATCTCCACTGTAAAGCGCGTGTGTTCTATCTGCCAGCTTTTACCCGTGAAAGCATTGAAGGGGGGGTTGAAATAAATGTTTACGTTCTAGATGTTTTAAAGAAGAGAATTTCATTGGGTTTTCCACTGGGACTTAGGAATTCTGACTTAGCTGCATCGTTTTGCCATTGCTTGTACAGCGGCAGATTTTCACGCAGCCCTTAACAGCTACTGAGCAAGTCTTTGGTGAGAAATAAATCACTAGCCATGTCACGGCTGTAATAGAATGGTTTGCTCTCCCTTTGGAAGCAGTTCTCTCTCCCAAGTTGCCATGGTGCACAGCTGCTCATCCTTGCCCGAGGGGGATGATTTGATGCTCCTCAACAGTTTTTTCTTGCACTGAACTTTAACTTTAGGATTTTACCTGAATGTAATAAAGTCTTCATGTGGATCCTGCTCTAACATTTGTTTTGATTTTGTTTGCTGACCTTGCTTATAACGGAACATAAGTGTAATGTATTTTGTCAAAGAGAGCTTATACAAATACAACAAATACATTTTATTGCGTGATCTTTGATCATTGCAAATCATAATAAAACATACAAACAATAAACACATAATACATCATAACTGATAAAATACACTACTATCACGCAGTGGACACCCCTGTCATAACTGTTGATAGTTACTTACATTAAGTAATCAAGGAATGTTGTTAAGAAACCGAATTCTAAGTTGTACAGCTGTCAGCAAGAACCTGGCTACATTCCGAATAATGTCTATGTCGGTACTATCCAGAAGTACTGCTAATAAGGCTTGGGCATCCCTACCTGGATACTTGCCCAAAATAGGAGCAAGGAACCAAGATTATGTGGCCAACTGTTTCCATGATGGTGTTATCAAAAGGGCATAATCTGTCTGTAAATGGAATGCCCTGTATCCTACCTTCAAAAACTCGGGAAGGAAAGGCATTAAAGCGGGCACTGGCAAACAGCTGTTTAGCTCTGCCAGAGATTGTGGTGGTCAGATAAGGAGTGACCTGCCCCACAGCCGGAACATAAAACATATTCTCGGATGTGAGGCGATAAGCTAATTCTAGCGAGATCTGTTTGCCTTCCTATATCCCTTACCCGTGAAAGGATCTCCCTCCTACGTGTATCCGGTGGCTTGTGTGTAAGATAATCTGGTGAAAGACCGATCCCTTTCAGCTGAACATCCACCTTCAAGGACCAATGGTCCAGAAAGGGATCCTCAGACATGGCCCTTGTTAAGATGGAACCCTGGCCTGATTGCAATTTTAGCCAGAAAACCAAAGTAGCTTCTTTGGCTGCCTGGGTCTATGATTTCTGGCCCAGCTCCCCACCCGAGCTTATTGACTTGAAATATATTTATTATCACAATCTCTTGGCATAAAGTTTCAAGTGAAATCAGCAAAGGGCCAGTTGTCTCTGCTAAACTACACACCCACAATATTGTAAATACCAGTTTATGTGCTCAGCCCTGAAATAAGGAGGCCCTAACTGGTTTGAGTTCAAGGCTACAAAGCAAGCATTCTACAATATTTTAAATAGTCATATAAAAATATAGTTGCTAATTAGCAAACAACTTAAGCAAGATTTATAGAGCTGAAACTCTGCCTATCCTCCTTTGCCAGATTTTCTGCAGGGATGGTACCATGGTGCTCCAGGCTATGCCAAGTTCCTGTGTTTTCATGCCATTTTTGGCCATGACCAGGTATTCTCACCCCTGCCTTTCTATTTAAAATGGAATTATGGCCTTTGTAATACAAGGGGCCCCATCATCTACCAGTGTCACTAGCTAGATTCAGGGATAGGCTGTATCACTTTTAATGCTAGCTATGTGAATGCATAAAACTAGTGGATAGTAGTTTCTCGTAAGTCGACATTCCTCATGCTCCTTCACATGTACATGTGACTTGAGTAATAAGATGATGATAACCTGTTCTAGTTGAGGACACATGCTCTGTTTGAACTGACTACATGCTCTTTTCAAAAGAACTTTTCAGGATTGGTAAAGCCCTTTTCTCATATAGGACTGCGTTTGAGTTCATTCTGTTGAATTACGTCTGCTACAGCTGCTTTTCGGAAAGTCTGCCATTGCATCTCCTGCTGCAGGTGTTCCTTCAGCTCTGCCTCGCTGGGGTTGGGATGTTCCTGTGGAAAACACACCAGGCCCTTATCACAATCTCTCAAAAGTAGTGCATGGTGCAGAGCTCTTCCCCATATTCCTTAGACCCAGGAGGCAGTCAAAAGCTTGATCCTGGGATTGCAGTTACACCCTCTTTGGAGTTTCTCCTGGCAGACTGGTGTAAAAGGTCTCAGGGTAAATAAGAATTGGGCCCTAAATATGAATTCAGCAAACTGAATTGCTTTCAGAAGGAAACAAACCCGCCTACTAACAGGAATATTTATGAAAAGCAATCTAAATATTTGCCTGAAGTTACAGATTGACTTTCTTTAATTGTAATATTCATAGTTTAGTTTATTATCTTGCATGAATTGTGGAACATAATAATCATTTTGTGAGCCACCCAACCATAAACTGAGATGCTTACTACCTCAAGCTAATCCTATGGCCAGTTCTTTTCAAAAGGTTAATTTCCCATAAACTAGAGACTCTCAAGCAAGCAAGATTTGTCAAATTTCAAGCTATCTCTCCATTCTAAATTACACTTGAGGGCAGGGTCATTCTCCCCCTTGTCACCAAGGGAGAAAAACTGAACACACGTCCCTGCTGGGAGGGTCTATAACTGGGTTTGATCTGGAATGCTTTTGGGGGAGGGGGTGTCTGTGAAATTGGGCAAGTACTCAACTATAGAATGGTCTATGAAGAAAGACATTGTGCCCAAATAAGTCTCCCCAAAGTAATGTGGGGTGCAAACCTCTTTCCATATCATGTACACAAACATGTAAATACACATATACAATATAGGTACAAAGTATTTTATATTTTACTAGCCTTTACTATTTTGTGCAGTTTCAAAGCTTTTGCAACATACTGATGTACTGCATTTATACAGAGCCGGTTTCACATTGCATTGGCATCAGATAGTGTGACTTACTGCTCACATCCACACTATTGCACATGTGCTGTTCTGCATGTGTAGAAGGAAAGTGGGGGGAGAGGCAAACACTAAAAAAACTGGGTTCTCTTGTGTTAAGGGACCCAAATGTTCATTGGTTTTAGACAAGCTATAAATAAAGAAATCTGAGAACAATGGGATGCTGCATTGGGCCTGGCCTCTGCTTTCAGACATTTTAAAAACCTGGGTGGTTCTTTGAGGATCTCCGCGATTCTCACTCTTGGGATTCACTTCCTACTCTGCAGGCACCGGAAAACCTCTCGTCAGCAGTATCCAGGCAGATTACGCCTGGAAAAGACTAGAACATGGTGAGGGCTCCGCCCCCTCCATCTCCCCCCCCGTTCCCCCATCCCAGGAAAAGCGCGGGCCCGCATCACAAGGGATGGTGGAATAAATAGGGGGAGGAGCCCTCACCGCCTCAGTTCCTTCCAACCGTGGGGTGTTGGAAGACTTCTCAGCGCTTTTCAGCATTTTGTCAGCAAACTAAAGAAAATATAGAAGAAAGAAAAAGACTTTGTGAGTAGGAGTGCCGCCCTAACCCGCGGGGACGCTCCCCGGGCCTTTACGCTCCTCAGGGCGAACGGGAATGCCCAAGCAGCCGGGCTTCAAACGATGTAGCTCCTGTCCGGCCACCCTCTCAATCAGCGACCAACACGACCGCTGCCTAGCCTGCCTGGGAGAGGGCCACAATACGCGGACCTGTGGAGCTTGCTCGGTACTATCAAACAGAGCTAAACGAGCCAGAGCGCTCCGGCTGCAGGATATTCTGACTAAAAGGGCATTAGAGGGCGGAGAAGAGGGGCCTCTGAGGCTCTCCGCCCGGCACTCTCCGCCGATGGAAACTTCGCAAACGGCTCCGGCAGTACCGCTTCTGAGGGCCAGTTCCCACACCACCGGTACCGTCCGCTCCGGCGAGGTTGGTACCGAGGTACCGCACAGCTCCACTCACACCCATGCTACCAGTACCGTCCGCTCCGCGGAAGGTGGTGCCGATGCACACGCGCCCAGCCCTATGCGCCCTGCAGAAGCCGGTGCCGACGCACCCCGCGCACATGGCTCCACACACTCAGTGGAGCAGGGCTCAAAGACTGGGGAGAAAAAGAAAAAGAAAAGCTCTTCATGGGAGACGACGGAACGCCCCAGGACAGGCGCAATGCCCCAGAGACAGGGATCACCGTTGGGACCAACGACTGTGACAACACAACCCCTGCAAGCGCCTCCACCAGCATCGGGACCGACGAGGGTGACCGCACCGCTGACCCCACTGACACGGTCGGTACCGCCCCTACTGCTTACGTTACCAGCAGAGCAGAGAGAATCCCGCCCACGATCTTCCCACTACCACTTACGGTCCCGATCACCGCGGTACCGGGACGAACACGGACCCCTCAAGTACCACATAGAGCGCAGATCTCGCTCACCATGCTCCTGTTGTTCACCAAGGGACGGGACTATGGTTACGCCTATGACTATCGGTACCGCTCACGCAGTCCATCTCCATACAGACAGGACTTTGAATATACGACGCAGTCCGCACGGAAGCATCCCTATGTCCCACCAGCTCCTCCAAGGGCGGCACCAACGGCAACGATATCACGTTCCCCACCGTCGGAGACGGGCTCGATACAGGCACGCCTGGACCTCGGTACCGTCGACACCGGGACACGTGATTCGGGACCGGGAATAGTGGTCACGCAGCCACATGAGAGGTTAGCTCCATCGGGGGCTACGCAGCTCTTGACTTCTCTACTGGGGAACTATAGAGAGGAAGCAGTACCGTCATAACGGCTTCCCCAGGGAGATCGGCATCGCAATCATCCTCATCGTCATCCCCATCCCTCAACGAGGATGAGACCATTGCCCCACCACCTCCAGACACCATATCGGACCCCAATATATCGCTAGCCACAGAGGACTCTAAGGCCTTTCAGGCTATGCTGAGGAGAATGGCATTCCCCCTCCCAAGACTCCCCACGAGGGTCGTTAAGAAATCTCAAACAGGACCCGTCTTTGGTATCCTGGGGGTGGGGGAATCTGGGCATGCGATGCTACCGCTGTTAGATCAACTACTAGAACCAGCCGCTACCTTATGGGGGAAACCAGCCTCGGTGTCTCCTACCAACAAATTGGCAGATTCCCTATATGCGGTACCCAAGGAAGGGGCGCAAATATTCCACAACCACCCCCCTCCCAACTCATTAGTGATTGCTGCTGCCTCTGTAAGGTCCAGGGCGGGAGGAGTACAAACATCCCCAGCAGACAGGGAGGGAAGAAGGCTGGACGTCCTTGGAAGAAAAGTGTTCTCCTCAGACTCTCTGTCCTTTAGAATTGCAAACTACGCATCAGCCATGTGCGGCTATCAGCATCGGCTTTGGTCTAAAATTGGCACTACATCAGATCCGAACCAATTGGCAGCACTTCAAAAGGAAGGCATGCAGATGGCCCAATTCCAACTAACGGCAAACATGCATATGGCGGATGCCAACGCCAGAGGGATGGCATCGACCATCACCCTCCATAGGCATGCTTGGCTTCGCTCCACGGCTCTGACCCAAGAAAATAAAACTAGAATAGAAGATCTGCCGTTTGATTGTGAAGGACTGTTTTCTGCCTCCACCGATGACACTCTAAAAAAGATTAAGGAAATGAATCAAACGGCAAGATCCACGGGTGTCATTAGGGCTATACGAAAAAAACCTTTCTCTACACAGGGCTAAGCCTTTTCTTCAAGAAGGCCACCCTACCAACACTACAATTACCAGGTTGGAAAGAGATTCCAGCAGCAGACTCCCTTTCCATATCACCAACCACAGGGCACCCAACAACGTAAAACGTTTAATAGGCAAAGGGGCAGAGGCAAACCATCCTCTAATTCGTCATCTGGACAGCAGACGAAATCTCGTTTTTAACAAAACGTTGATAAAGGAAGGTCACGAGGATGACCCCCCCATTCCAAGATCGCCTATTGCTTTGCCTACCCGTATGGAAAACCATCTCTACTGATCGCTGGGTCAGAGAGATAGTACAACTGGGTTATGCCATACAGTTCCACACCCCACCTCTCCTCTCCTCCTGCCCCCCAGGCTCCCCCCCCCCCCTCCACTCAAATACTAGTTGAAATTCAAAAACTCCTACAAAAGAGAGCTATTGAGCAGGTCCCCAGAAACAAACTTAATGCTGGGTTCTACTCTAGGTTTTTTGTAGTCCCTAAAAAGGATAAAGGCTCCCGCCCTATTCTGGACCTGAGACATCTCAATAAATTTGTTCGAAAATTTAAATTTCTTATGACCTCCCTACCCATCATATTTTGATCTAAAGGATGCCTATTTTCACATCTCGATACGACCATCTCACCAAAAATTCTTACGATTCATTGCAGGAGACCTTCTATTCCAGTACCGGGTCCTTCCATTTGGGCTATCCACTGCACCACGCGTTTTCACCAAATGCGTAGCGGTGGTAGTGGCCTATCTCAGACGGCAAAAGGTCAGACTCTTCCCGTACCTAGACGATTGGCTGATCGCAGCAACATCCTGCAACACTTAGAGTTGACGATGTCACTACTCAAGGACCTGAGCTTTGTCATCAACCTGACAAAGTCACACCTACAACCTTCACAACACTTACCTTTCATAGGGGCGATCCTGGACACCAGACAGGCAAAAGCGTACCTCCCCACAGAGAGACTTCTCGCCATACAGCAGGCACTGAACACTCTGTGAACCCACCCTACCAAGTCGGTTCAATTTTTTCTCCACCTTCAGGGGCTAATGGCGTCCACCACGATGGTAACACCACATGCGCGCCTACACATAAGACCACTGCAACAATGGCTCACCCACAATTACACCCCTACCATCCACCCCCTCAACATGAAGCTGTCCATAACAAAGGGACTTCTACGAAATCTACAATGGTGGACAAATGCGGAACAAGTTCTAAAAGGGGTACCTTTTTGATCCCCCCAGCATTCAGACAACTATCACATCAGACGCATCCTTAACCGGATGGGGCGCACACATAGAGAACATCCAAGTTCACGGGCTCTGGTCTCAGGAAGAGACATACCTACACATCAACATGTTGGAGTTGCAGGCCATACGATGGGCTCTAAAAGCCCTACTACCACACATCAGGGGAAAAAACATTCAGATCGTGACAGACAATACCACAGCCATGTGGTACATAAACAAGCAGGGAGGAGCGCGATCCACTTGTCTCTCCAAGGAGGCAGAGACCATTTGGCACTGGTGCATAGAACACGACATACGTGCACACGCCATTCACTTGGCAGGCCAAGACAACTCGGAAGCGGACTGTCTCAGTCGCAAGACAACGGATCAGCACGAATGGTCACTGAAGGAGGATGTCTTGGCAAATATTTTTCAGGAGTGGGGGACTCCAACGATAGACCTGTTCGCCTCACAGGAGAACACCAAGCTTCCGGAATTCTGCAGCCGAGCAGGAATAGTACCAGGATCGATATCGGACGCCTTTGCCATCTCTTGGCACGGGACATTCCTTTATGCCTTTCCACCATTTCCCCTCATTCACAGAGTTCTGTGCAAGGTCAGGACAGACAGGGCTCACCTCATTTTGATCGCTCCCTTCTGGCCCTGCCAAATCTGGTTCCAAACCTTACAGGGAATGGCGTCATAAGTCAGAAATCTTCCGGTGACATGCGACCTTCTGTCTCGAGATCAGGGGAAAATACTGCACCACGATTTGCAGATGCTACACCTCTCCGCTTGGTTGATCCTACCCCAATGAGGAACGCACCTCCGGAAGTTTCGGAAATATTACTGAATTCTCGGAGATCTTCGACTCGCAAATGTTATGAGATGAAGTGGAGACAATTCTGTAGGTGGTGTGGAGCACAACCTCTCTCTTTACAAACCTTAAATATGAGCCATATTTTCCTTTATCTTCTGAATCTACAGAAGTTACATTTATCTCTGGCATCCATAAAGGTCCACCTGGCGGCTTTATCATCACGTTTACAACCTGATGGTAATGAAACGCTATTTTCCCACGGCCTAATGAAGTTGTTTTGGAAGGGGGTAATGAACACTTTCCCTCAGAGGTCACGCCCGGCCCCTCAGTGGGATTTAAACCTTGTATTATCAAAATTGATGTCTCCTCCTTTCGAACCTTTAGCTTCTTGCAGCATGGAGGACTTGGCTATTAAAACTGCGTTTCTAGTAGCCATTACTTCAGCAAGGAGGGTAAGTGAGCTCACAGCTCTTAGAACTTCTCCTCCTTATACATTGTTCCATAGAGACAAAGTTGACTTAAGGATTGATCCCTCGTTTATTCCCAAGGTAGCATCCAGTTTTCACCTGAACCAAACAATATCACTACCACTTTTCTTCCCTAAACCTCATACTTCAGTTGCGGAGCAAATGTTACACACACTAGATGTCAAGAGAGCACTAGCATTCTACATTGACAGAACCAAAACTATTAGAGCATGTGACTCTGTTTATTTCATATGGAGGTCAAAGAATTGGAGTTAAGATTTCCTCGCAGAGAATCTCTAAGTGGATTATGCTATGCATACAAAAGTGCTATGCTTTGGCGGGCAAGGTCCCACCTGCAGGACTGAAAGCACACTCGACTCGAGCTACGGCTGCATCATTGGTGAACTTTCAAGGGATAAATTTCTCCGACATCTGTAAAGCTGCCACATGGGTGTCTGTCCATACGTTTACAAAGCATTACTCTTTGGATCTTGCAGCCAGAACAGATTCCCAAGTGGGAAGAGCAGTGCTCAACTCATTCTTGAATGGTCATCCTCGACTCCTTCCTCCTTGAGGTAGATGTTTGAAACTGCTTAGAGTGAGAATCGCGGAGATCCTCAAAGAAGAAATAGAGGTTACTTACCAGTAACTCTGTTCTTTGAGAGAGCTCCGTGTATTCTCACATCCTGCCCTCCTTCCCCTCAGTCTCGGATGGACATTGCTGGGGTCTTCCGGACCAGGTTGGAAGGAACTGAGGCGGTGAGGGCTTCTCCCCCTATTTATTCTACCATCCCTCGTGATGCGGACCCACGCTTTTTCCGGGATGAGGGGGGGATGGATGGGGCGGAGCCCTCACCATGTTCTAGTCTTTTCCAGGCATATTCTGCCTGGATACTGCTGACGAGAGGTTTTCTGGTGCCTGCAGAGCAGGAAGTGAATCCCAAGAGTGAGAATACGCGGAGCTCTCTCGAAGAACAGAGTTACTGGTAAGTAACCTCTATTTATGATCTGCAAGCCATTTGTTCTTGAAGTAATCTCATTGAAGTTTGTAGCACTGAATTCTGAAGCAAGTGGCTTGTGGATCGTAGCCCTGAACTTTTGATATCGGTCTCATCTCCCCTGGCTTAAGAGATGAAGTGACTCAAGTGCTCTGGGTGTTTGGGGTGGCCATATTCTTTTAAATGTACACTCCCTCGTTGCTATTGGCTACCTTGGGGCTTAAATGTTTTTTTAAAAATTGAGAGGAGTTTGTATAAAATGTTTTTCATATTAAAGTAAATTCTCCAGTAGTGGGAAAATAATTGTTTGTAGTGAGTTTGTCATGTAATAGGTATGCAGGATGGTTTTGTCAGTTTCCTTTTGCATAGCCACGTGGAAACAAAGACCCTTTTTACGTGGGCAGCACCCACGTCTGAATGCTCAGAAATCTGGGTGTTCATGTGTGGGTGAGGCCCTTTCTACACGGGGCTTTTCCACTATGAACACGCAGAAATCTGCATCTTCATGAGTGGGAGAGGCCCATGTGAAGGCCGTGGCCTGGGTGCGCGCGGTGTGTACACACATCCCCCATGCACCCCACACTCATCAACACGCACGGAGCAACCAGGGGAAACGGAGCTTGCTCCGTGTCTGTTGATGAGTGAGGGGTGCATGGGGATGTGTGCGCGGCTATGTGAGTGTCCCCACCCACCCCCGGCGCATGCACCGGCGTGCCCACAGACATTCCCCCACACAGTCTGCGGGGGCTATGTAAAAAAGGCCTGAGTCTCGTGTAAAAGCCGTGTTGGGGTATGCGCGCGCGCTCCCGCGAACACTCATGCACACCAGCCTCCAACGGAACAACCAGCAAAAAAGGCAGTTGCTCTGTGCATGAGTGATGGGTGGAGATTGGTGTGCGCCCGTCTACCCCTTCTCTCCTTCCCCCCCAACCACACATGGACTGGTACAAACACTGACCCCCAACACCAACACCACCACAGACCGTGTAAAAAGGGCCAAAGTAAAGCTAGGTATAATCCTGACCATTACGGTCAACTCCCACTGACATTAATGGTGTCAGGATTGCAGCCTTAATAACATTAAGACTGCAGTCCTGAACCCACTGAAGTCATTGCCAAAACTTTCATTAAATTTATTGGGTGAGAATGAAAGCTTTCCCGCTACGCGGCAGCCCTTCCTCGGGTGGGACTGGAGATACCATCTTGACTCTGTTGAACGTAATGGGAGTTGAGCCATTGACTTCAATGCAGCCAAGACTGCAAAAAGTCTGAATTGCTCTTATTTTGTCTCCTCTCTTTCTCCTACTTGGGGCTAACAGTGCAACCAGACTTCCTGTAACCTAGAAAAGGAAGAAAAGGTCAAAATTTCTGTTGTTAAATCAAAGGTCACAGGCTGCTCTCTAAGCAACTGTTTAGCTTTTCCAAAGCAGGAGAGACTGTTTCCAGTTAGGAGGCTGCTTGAATGAGTCATGAATTCCGGCAGTCCTTGTGGTGTATACCACAAACTCACTAACATAACTGACACAAAGGTAGGAAGCTTTCCAGTCAGTGCTGGAGCCTGCCCAATGGCACTAAGAGGCAGAATTGCCAGGTTGTAAATTAGCATAGGAAAGTGCATTTGCGTCAGGAGTTCATGGTTATTTTATTTCCATCAGCTCAATCCTGTCCTGGCTATAGTCAGTGGCTCAACTCCTTTTGACTTTAGTGAGGTAGGATTGCACCCCAAATATTCTTACTCTGACTTAATTTTGGGGGGAAGAGGGGGGAAGTGCACCTGAGGTAACAGGATTTATATTATTTTTTTAAGCTTCAACAATATAGAAATCCTGCAAGTACTGATATGGCATAATAATTTTATAAAAACGCTGGAGGTTCTTTTTCCGTTGTCTTTGTGAGAGATGCAGCAAAGAAAGTCAAAGTCCAGTCTGTATCTGATCACAGCTATTGCTGTGAAGGACACTTGCACTCCATACTGCCCTCTTCTTTTAACTTATTTGTGTGGACAAAAATCCCCTAGTACTTCTTTTACTCAGTCATTCCAGTTAGGCCTGTTGATTCCGGAGCTAAAACCCTGCTTATAAACCAAGACTTCGGGTGTCTATTGACAGTGACAGGTGGTGGTGGTTGCTGCTGCTCTGCTTATGAAAGGCTGGTAAACACTGTGTGATGGACTGCTGGTAAGTTAGTGCAGAATGAGCTTCCTTGCACAGCCTGTCACTCTGCCTGGCAATAGTGATGCATCTGGGAGCTGATTTGCCTAACGCACCTAAGAGGCAGGTGGGCTGGACGGAGCAGAACCTGCTCAGAGAGAGAAAGAACATACACAAGAGCAATGGGTTGCAGGAGACTGAAGGGGGTCTGCCCAAGGGAAAGTACTGTACCCTGTGAGGGGATGGACCCAGAGTGGCCAAACTGCCGCTTGTGGGCAATTGGAGTGCGACTCTCACTGTGCACGGAGCTGGTAGGTTCTGCCTCCGCTACCAGTAGGAAGGGGGAGCCGCTGGGTCTGGAAGGTGGAAGAGCAGCAGGTGGAGGGTGGCAGGAAGTGTGCAGGCAGCAGTTGTGTGTGTGAGAGGGAGGCAGGAGCTGGGCAGCAGCCATGGGGCAGTAAGTGAGTGTGTGTAGAGAATTGAGCAGCAACTGGGATGTGAGTTTGGCCACCCCTGGATTTTCAGGCAGCAATAGCTGCCTGAAACTTAAATGTACAGCCACCTTTCATTATAAACAGGGGACTGCTGAAGCCCCGATTTTGAGGAAACCGCTTTACCTACCTTTCTGAAAATTTAACCATGGCTGTAAGTTGTGAGGACCATCATATCCACAAAGTTTGAAAAAGATCCATTAGGAAAATAAAATGTTATTACTGCTTAAACGTTAATTGCTTGTGGTCAAAATTCACACTGGGCTCGCGAATTGGAATCATCAATATCTCCTCCCCCTGGATGAGTTGAGCCCCCAAACTTCACAGGCTTCGAGAATGAGATCAATAATAAGTGCTTCTAAAATATTATACTGATTGACACAG
>QEPC01009797.1:4810041-4828617 GCA_003113815.1 Sphenodon punctatus | reverse complement strand
TAAGCGTGAATTAATTTCTATGTTTTTTGGCGTTTATGTTTTGTTGCAATGTATGGAGTGGAAGGTGGTTTGAATTGTAATTGTACTGAATTGGGTTTTTTGTGTGTATTTGAAAAAAACTCTTGTACATTTAAGTATCTTTTTAAACTGTTAAGTTTTTTGCTTAGGTTAATTATAAAATGTAGTCAAGTTTATTTTGCAAAATTTGCACTATAGTTTATAAACTTGCGGGCTAGACGGTACACATGTAAAGTGTGTCTTGTGGCTCTCAGCCATAGGTATTTTTCGTTATGCGGCTCTTGAGGTTGGGAATGTAGGCCACACTTGGGATAGACTGTTGGTCGTACACTATAAGGACAGGCTTCTCGGGATGGAAATGCGTGGTGCCTGCAAGCTGGGACTGTGAGCGGTGTGTATTCAGCATGCAGTGGGGATGCATAATGGACCAAGCCCTAGAAAGATTAACTAGCTCTTTACTTTGAACTGGTTTCCTCCCATTGGAATTCATGATTTGAATGTCCAACACTGTTCCACAGCCTCATGCAACTGTGAAAATAGGACAAAGCTGACTAAATTCTGCAAGAATTTCTCTCTGAATCAAAAATGTATACTTACTTTTTTTCTCAGCCTCTCCAGAAGGTCTTCAGAGGCATGGCACAGGTAAAACCTCTTGGAGATCTTTAAGCACTCGGCCCCATTACTAACCACACACAGGTTTGGCTGATTCTCAAAAAGGAAGTCTAAGAGCCCCTAATGCACAAGAAAACAAGGTCAGGCCACACTTGCTAACAGTATACCAAAAAAATAAAAATAGAAAAATCCTACTCCTGATTCTATGTACATTGTCAGCTTGGATTGTGTTCATTACAATCCCTCCCACCCAGACGCCTCTGGCATTGCTGCAGCCTCACCTTGGTTTTTGGTGGCACTTCTCTTTTAATTTGTAATAATAATTTAGCTGCTATGTTGCCTGTGGAGCCCAGAGCTCTTTTGGCCCTGGGGTACGTGGCAAAGATTCCATGATATGTCTGTAGCCTGCAAGGCTGATGGGCCTTGCTCACACACTCGGGGACTAACTAAGGGCCAGTTTAGGGATTTGTTAATTTTCCTTCTGAACAAACGGGATTTTGTGCTGCTTCTGTAGCATGAGGTGTGGTTCAGATGGTTCCCTCTAATTTGCAGGGGCCTCTGGCAGTGTTACTTGGTCTCTTCAACCAGGGGGGAAAGGAGGGGCAGAGGGCATGGAGACACCTCTGTAGCTACCCCACCAAAGCCTCTGTTCCCGCACCCCAGTGTGGGGCACAGCAGCTGGAGGCCCATTCAGCTTTGCAGGTGTTTGTAGGCACCCATCCATGCTGCACCTCCCACTTCTCCCTTCCTGCCTTTCTGGGTGGGTTACTGGTTCAGTGCTGGAGTATGTCTGGTGCAGGAGCAGAGCGAGGGAGCACAGGCTCTGTCCCCCCACGCCTCTCTCTTCCTCACTGCCCTCCCAGCTCACCCCCACAGTCGGAGGCTGCATTCACACAAGACACGTCTGCAAAAACCTCTTTCCCCGGCTGGTTTTTTTTTAATGTCAAGTCAAGTTTATTCATGGCACTAGCTTTTGCCCAGAATGCAAAATTAGCAGCATATTAAACCATATAGTATTCATATACATAATTTCAATAAAACCGTATGTTCATATACATAAGTAGCATAAGCTAAACATCATTATTATCCAATAAATTTGTTAGCGGTAGTTTACACTTAGCTCAGATGCAAAAATAGTTTACACTCAGCGCAGATGCACATTAAACAAAAACAGTTAACAACCGGACACTATTCCACCAAAGTTATCTGACGGTGTTATTTCAGAATCATCCGCCAGTTTGGAATGAACAGCTTGCTGAGTGCCTAGAAGGCATGATTGTATAAATTTCCTCCTTTTTTCAACCAAGCCAATAAATGTAGCAACTTTAACCAATTCATCGGCTGTTGTCAAAGTAACTAAAAAATACATCCGTTTCTCTCTTTTTATCCTTCTTGCCGGAGTTTTTTTAATGTGTGAAAAGGCTAGGGTCAAAGGATGCAGAGGTGTAATATGCTTTCACTCCAAAAAGTTTAACCTGGAAACCAAGATTTATCAATCACGCAGAAGCCTTCATACACATTGTATCATGCGGAAGGTTTCATCCTGATGTCAGTCAGTCTGCACCATAGAAGTTAGGGCATGCTGCACAGCATTATTATAATATCATTTATTTCTATAGCTCTCCCCTGCGTTTAAATGGCCCTCTGAGCACTTTGCAATTATACCCTCTCCTTCGGAGGTCTCTCCTTCTCCCACCAGCCCCGCTCCGAAGGCTGGGGTGGTGGCGTAGGCCTCCTCCTCACCTCTTCCTGCCAGTTTCAACCCCTCCCCGCTCTCTCTCCTTCCCCTCCTTTGAGACTCACTCTGTCCGCCTCTACTCCCCTCTCCAGCTCCGTGTTGCTGTTATCTACCCCCCGGCTCCCTCTTCTCCTTTCTGAGTTCGAGTCCTGGCTCACCTTATTCCTCTCTGATGACATCCCCACACTCCTCCTTCGCGACTTCAACATTAATGTTGCTGCACCCTCTCAGCCCTGCATCGCCCGCTTCCTCTCCTTAGCCTCCTCCTTCAACCTCCACCTCCAGACTAGCTCCCCCACCCACATTGATGGTCACTTTCTAGCCTGACTGAAGAGCGCAATGGGCTTCCACTTCAGCCAAAGAAACAGAAATGAGAAAATCCACAAGTCATTCAGTTCATCCCAAGATTTATTTATTTATTTATTTATTATTTTTATAAATTTATACCCCGCCCCTCCTGTAAAAACAGCTCGGGTGCAGGATTGTCCCTGAGAGGAGTTTGCGATATGGTGTCTAGCCCAGTTTGCAATGTTTTACCAATGTTCCCATGAAACAGAGCAGCACTGCACTTTTCTACCCGGGCTCAAGGAAATCAACAGAAATTGATTTATTTTTTTTCTTGATACTTACGCTCCACCTTCGCAACTCTAACCTTGGACTGGCTGTGGGTCTAGACTAGTTCAGGTACAAGGACACAGATAAGCAGTATCCATGATACTAATTTTAACTCTGTTGTCTAATAACCTGCTCAGGGGACAGTGGCGCTCTAACCATGGCCTTTGACTCAATGATGGTGGTGATAATTCAGGTGGGCCTTTATTATACTATTGGAATCAAAGTGGTCTTCAAGCTTTTGTGCCAGTGAGAGCCCCAGTTTCTACCCTTTAGTCTGAGAGTGGGAAACCTTTTCTTTCTTGTGGGCCGGGCAGGAGTTGGGGGTGTTCGGGCTGGGAGAAGGAAGGAGAGGGTCCGGATCATGGAATCTGTGTTATGGATCCATCTCCTACCACTGAGTGCATGCCTGCATCTCCACACTCTTTCAGTGCTTGCAGGTAGGGACTGGATCCCGGGGCTTGGTGCAGAAATTGGAAAAGGGCCAAATAAAAGTCAGCCGAGGGGTGGCTACGGCCCATGGGCCAAATCTTCTTCCGCCTTGCCTTTGTCCTCGGTGAGATTGTCTCCACGTGGAAAAAATACGATCGAAAATAAAATTTCCAAACATTGTGAAGAACAGAAATTAAGAGATTTGATGACTGATATGTTCATTATCTTGTCCGAATTACAATTCGGCTGGAGGCTGGCCCTTCTCACCCTCACACTTATCCTTCAGATTCTGCCTGTTGGTTGTGCTCTGGTGGTGGAGGGCTGAGGCAACTGCTACTACAATGCCCGCGCCACATCCTGAAAGGGATGACTCTCAGCCCACTACGTGGTGGCGATGAACCCATTCTAGGACTGCCTCGCAAGCTCACCCTTCCCTCTGTCCACTCCATCTGTCCAGCACATCCATCCTGCCCCTTGATCCGTGTGCCGACCCCTGCCGTGATCCTTGGATCCTGCACTCTGATCTTTGGACCCTGAACATGCACTTACTTCTGGACCTGATCCTGCTACAACTCTCCTCCTGGACCTGACCCTGCACTGACTTGCTATGGCCCAGCCCTTGGACCCCTGACACTACGATTGGTATTGAGAAGGCTCCGGAAACTGAATGGCGGCCAGTTCTATTTTCATGTCGGCTGCACCAGGAGACTACATTCAACGTTCTTCCTTTTAAAGGGAGGGTGAGGAGGAAGTGTGGGAGGGTAGCTAGGGGTTGAAGGATTAGTGGTGAATGTCTGAACCCCCTATAATAGGGCTGTTGATGGGAATAGGGGTAGGCTATGCCTCAACCCCTCTGCAAGAGAGGGGGATCTGGGGCTGGCGGAAATGGAGGGGGGTCTATGCCCCATCCCCTCAGAGTGGGGCCCCCACTCACCTTTGTGAGAGGGTGCTTGGAGGGGGGGGAGAATGGGGGCGAGAGGGACAAAGATAAATTGGGTTTTAACTCTATTCTTCCATTGGGCTTTTGTAATTTTGTGTATGATTTTTTTTATTTTTGTAAGCTGCTCTGGAGACTTTAGTGAGAAAAGCAGGGTATAAATCAATAATATAATAATAATAAATAATTATTTGGTAGATGCTAGAGAGTGGATTTTAATAGGTTTTTTATTTGTGTACTTTATATGCATATTTTATGCTTGGTAAACATCCACCCCCTCCAAGCTGGGTTAGGGTGGGATAAAAATATGAATAAATATAAATATAGAGAATGCACAGTAGAGCTTCACAACCTAAGGATCGGGATTCTAGTGGGTCGTCACCATGGATAAGGGGGAGGGTCACAATCCCAGTGGATATTTGATGCGTGCCTTTTGTTGCTGTCTGGGGTCATGGGATTCGATTTTAAGATTCAAAATGTGGTCACACAGGACAGCCAAATCAGGAACCGCTGACACAGAGAAAGACAAGGAAGTTGGGAAAAAAAGAAAGGGCAAGAAGAGAGACTCACAAACACAGCTCCTGGTAGCAGTGTGTCTACAGCTAGAATTGCCAGAGTCCTTGTCCTGCTTGTGGGCAGGGATTTGCCAGCTGGTTAGGAAAGCAAGAAAAACACACATTTGTAATGATGAAGAGGGGCAAAATACTTCGTTCTCCAATCTTTTCTCTTTAAAACAGAGACTCACGCTCAGGCCGCTTTTATATGAGGTGCTGAAAAGCGGCTCCTGAGTCCCGCGTTCAGAGAAAAGCCGCTGCCAACAATGGGGCGCACGTCACTTCCGGCAGCACGGGGAGCATATACACACTCCCCGCGTGGCTTTTCTCTGAACGCGGGACTCACAAGCCGCTTTTCAGCGCCTCGTATAAAAGCAGCCTCAATGTCTATATTAACCTAAATAATTATTTGATTAGCTGAGTCACCCTGACTCAACACTACACAGCTGAAACCAACTGGGGTCAATGTAGCTCCAGGTCATCTTTTCTATCTCTCCTGATCAGGTTATCCTGATTCCAGTACAAGGCAGAGCAACCCAGGGCTGCTTTAATGCGCTCTACTGCCAGTGAGAACTCATGAGAATGCGAGCCGATCCCTAGGAAGATGTTACCCACCAGGGAACTTGGGTTCTAGATGGCTGTAGCCACCCTTTTCCTGGAGAGGAAGGAGGAATTTGACCCACAGGCAGGCAAGGCTGGGTCAAAGTTCTAAGGTGGAGCCTGCTTCCCCGAGCAGCTCAAGCCAACACATCTATTGTTGCCAAGACTGTAGCCAAATGAACAAGAATCAATGTGCAGTTCACTGTGCTCCAGGCCACTGCCCTATTACTTCCCCCATATCTCCCTGCCTTAAATTGGAGACACTTAGGAAGGCGCTGATAGAGTCCGGATGACGTTTCTTTGCTATAGTTTCACCTCCAGTTAGTAGTTTTCCATTTTTATTAGTTTAAGTCCACGGAGGTAATTTCTGTTCTGCTGCCATGCCCCTCGGGGCTATTGCTGACTTCGGTATTAACTTCTTTTTTTATATACTGTTGTATACTGTTTTGTTGTATTGAAATGTTGTAACCTTGTGGTTTTAACAATAAAAATCTTATCTATCTATATCTCCCTGCTGCTGCAGAGCAGAGTGTCCTGCTACAGAGCAATTTTGCGTTGTTTAGTAGCAAATGCCTCCCCATGGTCAGGAATTTGCTGACGTTCATGAAGTCTTTTCCGAAAACACCAGCAGCCTGTCCACAATCAAGCTCTCTGTGTTGATAATTCTAGGAAGCTTCAGTACAGAGCCCAGGTCCTTGTGCAGTCAGGCTCTTTGGAGCCTGGGCCCAATATAAGTGGGGGTGGTCCTGCCTGCCCACCAGGGCCAATCTTAGAATTTGTAGGGCCTAGGGCAAAGATAAAGGGCCCCTGGTGATCCCACCACCTTCCGTGTGGCCCTGCCCCCTTGGGGGTACCCTCTGCAAGGCCCTAGAGGTAGTTCTCTTTGGGGCCCCATATCCTGCCCTGGTGAAATCGGGGACCATTACGGGGGCCCCAGAAGTAGAGACGAGCGCGGGGGCCAGGGCAGTCCCTTGATGCCCTGTGTTAAGGCTGGCCTTACCCTTGCTTCCTCTCCCCCCCGCCCCAAGAGTGCTGTGACATTGCAGCACTCTGAGACCATGTCAGGAAACACCTTAATCACACTCACTTTTCTGGCATAGCCCCGCCCGTTGGAATACCATGATGTCATGAGGGCATGTCAGAAAAGAAGGCAGAGTTAAGGTGTTCCCTGACTTTTTTCTGGAAATGACCCTGCCTGCTCAGAGTACAGTAACATCAAGGCACTATGGGGCAGACCACAGGGAGCCCAATCTATGCCCAAGGGGCTTGGGCTGGGAGGGCTCCCAAACTGAACCAAGCCCAAGAGGGCCATTCAGAACCGCAGCAGGATCTCAGAAGGAAGATCTAGACTTCAAGGCCAAAGAGTTTTGTTTAGTGAGACCAAAAGAGTCAAATTCCACTGGGTAGAAATGAAGTCATTCAGAACTTTCCTGCCTCCAGGAGAATTTCTGTAGCCTGGCTCATTTCCACAGGATGGCCCATCCCCTTTCTAACGAGCAATATGTGTGGAGGCCCATCAAACACTCCACCTTTTCAAACATGTTAGAAGGAGAACGCAGTGGCTTAGTGAACGATCTAGCTGAGTTCCATTATACCGTCAAACTCACCCCCCGTTGCAGCTTCTTTAATTCTTTTGGCTGCTCCTCTTTCACTTAGGCAAGCATCGTCTTTAAAAACCTTCAGTAAAGAGCAGCTTCCCTATAAGAGCATTAAATGCGATTTAAAACCAAACATTGCTCAGTAGCTCTGCCCCCAGTCTGTCTCCTGCCAGCTTGGGGAACGCTTACCGATGTCACAATATAAATCCACTCGCTGGCATTGCTGCTTCCAAGAATCACTGCTCCTCTTCTGCAAGAGAAGCAGAAAGAAGTGAACAGCCATAGAAAAAAGCATGAATGAATGAATGAAAATGTTTATTGTGCAGCCCTAAGGCCATTACAATTTTTAAAACCCCGAGGGGTACAAAACAGATACAAAATAGGCACTGACAATACAACTGTTCTATGGTCTCACTATAGGCCTCTCCATAAACCAAACCAACAAAATTATAAAGTTATACAATTACTCATTTTTGGCAATAAATTTCAGCCATAAACACTCAGCAAAGAAACTAAATTTCACTACAGATCATGCACAATCCGAATCCACAGGATACAATAATTTTGAAATGAGAAATACTCCGAAGCAATGGGGTAGCGCATCTATGTAAGGTCTCAAATACTTGGCTCTCAAAGCACAATACATCGGGCAGTAGAGGAACACATGGGTTGCAGTTACTACTTCTAATAAATCACACAGTGGGCAAACCCTCAATTCCCTTCCGATGCCACCATATCGACCCTCCAAAAGAGCTGACAGGAACACATTGCATCGGAATCTGGAGAAAGAATTGGCATTTTCCCACACAAAAAGGTAACAGGACCCTGTAGTAGGAGGTCTAATCGCCATATAGTCAGGGGCAACTCTCTGGAAACCCAGATTCGAATCCTCCCCCTGGCGCACCTGGTCCGTAACACGGACCTTGATCAGACGAAGGGCTTGGGAAAATCCCAAAGGGCCTAGAAACTCCCTTGAACAGCCGAGTTTACAAATCTCTCCTTCCACCTGGCGCTCCCAGGGGGCGAAAAGGCCAGCCCGAACTGCTATAGCCAGCAAGGAGTCGGTGGGAGGGGGAAACAATGAAATTCGGAGCCAATATTTCAATAGTAGAAAAAAGCATGAGGCTGCTAAGATTTCATTGAAGAGGTCCGGTAAGTGCTAGACAAAATGTTGTTTTAGGGACACTGCCGGGCTTAATACCCAAACAGCTTGTTTGGCTGCATGCAGACAATGGATTGCAAAAATTTAAATTTATTTTTCAATATTTATGTTTTGCTTACTTTCTAGACTTCCTAATAGAACTTGATCTTCAGATTTATTTCTCACTAGTATCAGACCATGGCATTCCCATCCTTTTCAACTTGTACTTAAATGATTTTGCCCCGCTTTTGGCAACAGCAGAGTTCTTCCCACCTAGGTTGGGGGAGGCACCTCTGGGTTGTCTACTGTGTGCGGACGAGCTTGCTGTGCTCTCCCGGACTAGGTTGGGTTTACTCTGTCAGTTAAGGTGTGTCGCAGCTTACTGCCAGGAAAATAAGTTAGAATTAAATTGTCACAAGTCTAAGGTCATGGTCTTCTCCAAGGAAAGGAAGGTATATGGGTGGGAGCTCGATAAACAATCAATCCAACAGGTATCCCAGTTTAAATATCTGGGTATATGCTTCCAGAATACTGGGAGCTGGAATTCCCATATTAGTAGGGCGATAGAGGCCTCAAAGGCCCCATCCCATGCGATATTGAGGCTATTTAAGAAAACCGAAAAAGCCGCCCCAGGTTTAGCTATCTAGGTACTTAACGGGAAAGTTGTGTCGGTCCTAATGTATGGAGCAGAGCTATGGAGGCCTTTATCAAAATATTCACTGAGCAAGACCCAGTTTGCCTTCTTCCAAAGGCTCTTGAGGATACCTAGAGGTACCCCGGCATCGACGGCCAGATTGGAGGTGGGTCAAGTGGATTGGGACTCAGTGGCCTGGGAGCGAACCATTAAATTCTGGTTCCGGAGCCGCGATGCAGGTCGGAGTGAGGTGGGTTTAGAACACTATTTGTTTAAGGATCACTTTAAGGACCCTTGGACATGCAGTGTTGAGCATTATCTGAAACAATTGGGATTTTCTATGTCTTATATTCGGGGTCAGCCTCCTGGTTGCGTGCAAAGGGATGTGATTAACCGGATCAGCGACATTGCTAGGCAGCGAGATCTTACTAACACGCATGCAACCCGGCATTTGCTGGATTACCATATGTGGGCTCCAGGTTTTGAGGCTATGGCCCCCTATTTGGCACTGGACATATCATCAAGGGGTAAATATTTATTATTATGTGCACAAGTCAACGTGTTGCCCTCCAGGGTGTATGAAGGGAGATTAGACGGGACACCTTTTTTGGAAAGACTGTCCGTTCGACAGTCATTCAGTCGAAACTACACAAGACATACTTTTTGAATGCCACCTGTACGACATCTTGAGGAGGACGTATTTAACATCCTTCCTAGAGAAATATCCGGGTAGAACTGTCAGTTGTCTCCTGGTGTATGCGTTATCTGAGGTTCCATTTTTAAAGCGGATAGCCAAATTTCTGATTCAGGCATTCCTTGCCCGGCAGTCGTTTTTGAATTATAAACTAAGTATGGACCCCAGTTCCCCGACATCTTTGTGACTGGTGGTGGGGTTAACCTTTTTTAAATTTTTTATTACAGACTTGTTAGTTATTTGGGGTTTAGAAAATATTGGTGTGTGGTTTTATGTGGCTATAGCTTATGGCTCAGCTTAATAATAAAGAAATGAAATGAAATGACCACGGCATTTGGTCTCTGCTGCTGGTAGCGACGGGCTGCCATTTTACTCTAAGCTATTTTGATTGACATGTGTGTTTAGTAAAAACGTGTTATTAAAACTGGACCAAATCCCTCTGTCCTTACTCAGTAAAAATATTTGTAGATTCAGGGAGGCCTGTAGAATTAAATTTAGGGGGTACAGTCTGAAGAGTCCCTTTGCCCCTTTCTGGCAGGACCAAGTCCGTTTCCAAGCATTGTGATGTCACAACTCTCAAAAAGGGGACATGGCCATGTCAAAAAGGAGCAGGGGGTCCTTTGTCCCACCCCTTCTGACATGGTCACGCCCTCTCTGCATTGTGGCATCAGTGCTCAGAAAGGGGGTGTGGCCACCTCAGAAAGGAACATGGTAGCCCCCTTGTCCCCACCCACTTTCGAATGTGGTCCCATCCCCTGCCCAAAAGGTTTGGAAAGGGCAGGCCAGGCAGGAACCAGTCGGGTGCAAAAACACTCCTTTGTGCCCCCTTCTCAGCACTCATTCATGGATTTCAACTGCAAATGAGGCTGGGTAAGACTGGTAGAAAAGCCCAGGATTTGACTTCCAAGTTTGGTTTTATAAAAATATTTACTTGGGTGAATAGTCTGCCTGAGCTACCTGATATTGTATCTTTATAAAAGCTGCTAGAGTCCAAATATTTTCCCACTATTCTAAAGCCGGCAGCAGTTAAGCTCCCACTGAGAACAACACTCTCCTGCTGTTCCCTTCAGGATGGGGGTTTCCTGGAGCTTGGCGGATTGAAGGATGTTCAACAAAGGAATCCTAAAGGGGGATGAGTAACGCCTCAGTGTGACAAGTCCAAGAGAATCCTTCTGTAGACGAGAGCAAGTGTTCGGTCTTTTCCTCCAATCAGATCTGTGGAGATGGGGCTCTGCATAGGTGTCTACCCACAAAAACCCAGCAGCACAATAAGGACGTCAAAATATACGTCCCGGGGGAGGGGGGGACATGTCTTCTAGGGGCCAACAGAAGTGTCAAACACTGGGTGAAAACAGTCATGACGAGGACCCACTTGGTCCAGAGACTCCCCAGCGCATCTGTTTGTGGGCTGCCAGATGTAGGCCCGCTGCTGCCCTGGCCCAGGTAGGCAGCTAGCCCGGATGTGGTCCCCCCAGATGATTCTGAGTCCACAGCCCGGGCCGAGGGCTGCCCATGCCAACGGGATAGACGCTAATGTCTGTTAGCAGCTCCATCCCCCACTGGGGATCAGGGGCCATCATGACTGGCCACTATGGCTGCTCATCATGGCTGCGAACGGGGCCACCTGGCTGCATGTCTGTTCATTCCCCCCAGGGGCAGGCCGGGGGAAAGCTTGCCGGCCCAGTCAGGTGCACATCGGTTCAGTGCCCTGACCTGACCCAGTCGGGGGCAACCCCCCTCTGGGATGGGTGCCGGGTGCACGTCTCTTTTTTTCCCAACGATGGCAGGAGAATTACTCTAGCAGTCAACACATCGAGTGAAACCACAAATAGTGCTCACTGCTCTGAGTAACCCTCTGCTACCATCTGTATGTTTGCAAAGCACCATGGAAGACTACTAAAACGTGCCTTATAATAATAATAACAGTAGCAGCAGTGATTACCATGGATGAACTCTTACCTGAAGTGGCAGACAATACATTTTCCAGGATTGCTTTCTAGCAAGTGAATGGGCCACCCTTCAAAACACTGCAGGCTTCTAAGCAAATGAGAGAAGCATTTAGGACAGCAGTTCTCAACATACGTCCCACAAAACCGTTCCCTGCATCTCTCAGACAACTTTTATCAACTTGTACACTCCAAAATGGTTCAGGGCAACAGCTTGAGTGAGTGTCCCCATCAGACGCTGTCAGCCTGCCATAGTGGAGTGGTTCATTTCCCTCTCCTCTTCCACCTGGAGACGGGTGCTGCGCTTGATGGAGCACAGGTCTGACCCAGTATGGTACTACTTAAGTTCTTATGTTCTTAATGATGTTCTTTCATCCTACCTCAGAAATTGGATCTGATCAGGGTCTCCAAAGGTTTTTTTCCCACCGTAGAGGAAAATCTTGATAAAGTCCTTTATGGAGAAAACCAATAAGTTAAATGCTTAAAAAAATAACACTCAACCCCCCGCCCCCATTCTGTCCATTCGTAATCAACTTATTTTTTCCTTTCATTTTTATTTATTTATTTTTATTTATTTATTTATTTTTACATTTTCTTACCTCACCCATCCTGCCACAGGCAGCTCTGGGTGGCTTACAATTCAACAATAAAAACACTTAAAACGCTCAAAAACAAGGAATTAAAATATCCCTAGCCACCCTAACCCATTCCTCCCACCCTAACCATCCTCCCCAACAAAAGCCAGGTGGAACAGCCACGTCTTACAACAACGTCGAAAAGAGGGGAGATCTGGGGTCAAACAGGCCTCCACCAGCAGGGAGTTCCACAGCCGTGGAGTAGCCACTGAGAAGGCCCTCCCCATTGTGGCCCCCAACAGACACAGGGGACCTCGAGGAGATCACCCCCCAATGACTGCAGGGGCCGATCCAGGACCTGGGGGGTGAGGCGGTCCCTTAAATAGGTCGGGCCAAGGCCATTTAGGGCTTTATAGGCAAGCACCAACACCTTGAATCGGGCCCAGAAGACTATAGGCAACCAGTGCAGAGACCGAAGAACCGGTGTAATATGTTCCTGGCAGCCCAGTCCCACCAGGAGATGTGCCGCCGCATTCTGCACCACCTGCAATCTCTGAACCGTCGCCATGGGTAGCCCCACGTAGAGCACGTTACAGTAGTCAAGCCTACAGGTGATGAAAGCATGGATGATGGTGGCCAGGTCAGAGTCCGAGACATATGGCTGAAGCCAACACACCAGATGTAATTGGCAAAAGGCACTCCTTCCCACAGACTCCACCTGAGCATCCAAGCGGAGCTGTGAGTCAAGGAGCACCCCCAGACTCCGTACCTGGGGAACCAGCGGAGGGCAGACCCCCGTCAATGATGGGGGCCATCACCCCCACCACCTTACCCACCAGTATCACCTCCGTCTTATCGGGATTCAGCTTTAGTCCATTTGCCTTCATCCAATCCCCCACAGCTGCCAGACACCCGGTAAGCACCGAGATTGCCGAGCCTGGGTCCGATGAAAAAGAGAGGTAAAGCTGGATGTCATCAGCATATTGATGACACCACACACCAAACCTCCTGATCACCTCGCCGAGCAGCTGCATATACACGTTAAACAGGAGAGGGGACAAAACAGAACCCTGCGGGACTCCACATGAGAGGTCTTGGTATAATAAAAAATAATTCTCGAGCACCACTCACTGAGTTCTTCCAGCCAGGAAGGAGTGGAACCAGTCAAGAACTGTACCGTCCACCCCCACCCAGTCCCGCAGGAGCATCAACAACATCTCATGGTCAACGGTATCAAAAGTAGCCAACAGATATAATAGAATCAGCAGGGCCGAACGACTCTGATCTAATTCCCGGCACAAATCATCAACCAATGCCACAAGCGCAGTCTCTGTGCCATAACCCGGGCAAAATCCTGACTGCGAGGGATCAAGAAAACTGACACAATCTAGATGCTCTTGCAACTGTCGGCCCACCACCCACTCAATAACCTTCCCTAAAAAGGGAAGGTTAGACACTGGCTGATAACTGGCAAGAGAGTCAATGTCAAGCAATGGTTTCTTGAGCAGGGGCCGTACCACCGCCTCCTTAAGGCAGCCCAGCACCCTGCCCTCCCTAAGGGAGGCATTGACCACCCCCGCCAGCAATGGCCCCATCGTCTCCTGGCAGGCCTTAACCAGCCAGGACCAGCAGGGGTCCAGGTTTAGACTGTCGATGTGACTGCAGCCAAGTGTTCAACAACTTTCAAAGCATAGCAGATGCTGCCATATTCTGGAAAAGGGCTATACAACCTCATGATTCATGGCTTAAGCTGGTCTCTAGCTAAGCTAGGGGTTAGAAACAGAACTTCCTGGAGGTAGATCTATACAGCGGAAATCTTAGACCTGGCCGCTGCCAGAGATTGGATACTGGACTAAATGAACCATGGACTGATCCAATCTGGCAGCTGTGCAGTTATATTCCTCGCTAAAGACCTTGTATCATGTTGATGTGGAGAGGAGAGTACACTTGAAAGTTCCCAGGCAGGGCTGTAAAATACTTATACATAATTCACTAGCCAGGCATAAAAAAATCACTCTCCAGTTGAGGACTTGCAGTGGGGAAAGGAAACCAATGGGTGCGACAATCCACTAATCAGCTGTTCAAAAAATATCCTTGCCAAAGGCAAGCAGAGAGTGGATTTTTACAACCTTGGTTCCAGACATTTGCATGTTTCACTGAACTATCTAAACCTTTGAGATCAGCAACATTTGGCATTTCCGGAACCAATATTTCCATTGTGGAAGTCTTGGTTCTGCTATGAACTCCTCCTCCTGATCTGAACCCAGAGGTGCAACTGTTTAGAGACTCACAAAAAGTACGCATCTGTATTCTGAACCAAGGCCCTAGGGAATTCTTGCTTTCTCCAAACCAGTTTTGCCATGGCTACACAGAAAATGATTTGTTGAAATTGGATTGTGCTTGTATCAGAAGTGCTATCCTGGGTCAGATGTATGGTATGACAGAAGTACACAATAGTCTATACGAGAACGTTCCATTCTTTACTCCAAGCTCCCAACACTTGATGCAGACGTTGCACATCACCAGTTTAAAGGATCTGCTTCTATGACATAGGCTGGGCATTCCCCAAAGTTATTAATTGTTGATGCTGAGCAGTTAACACTAGAGCTAGGGGATGCTGTATGAAAATAACTGACAGGACATTTAAGAGAAATTAAAAGGAAATATTTTTTTAATCTAAAGTGCAGTTAACCTGTGGAACACATTGCCAGGGAATGTTGTGACGGCCAAAAGCATAACGGGTTTCAAAAAGGACTGGACAAATTCTTAGAGGCTACATCCATAAATAGCTATTAGTCAAGTCGGTCAGGAGAAGAGACTTCTGATTCTTGCAGGCTGGGAGTGAAAAGCAGAAAAGGAACCACTTCATTATGAATGACCTGTTGAATATTTCTCTGAAGCGACCGAGAGTGGTCACCGTCGGAGACAAGATGTTAGGCAAGATGGAACATTGGTTTCAGCCAGCAAATGGCACTTATGTGATTGGAGCAAATTTTCAAAGGACGGTACACACACACACACAGAGCCATAGATGCTAGGCATTTTGGCTGTACCAGAAACCATTTCTACTGGACCCATGTTTGTCTCTAACCAGAGGGAATCAAATTCTGGTGGGATTTTACTGGAAGTCAGGGGGGAGTAGCACAGATATAACTGTGCGCAGAATCTGTGCTAGTTAAGGGAATCAAATCCATCTCTCTATTGCCATGATGTAAGAAAGGTGTTTCCTTAAGGGAAGGGCAGGATAAAAATCTAAATAAATAAATACCTCTCGGTCAATGCAAAGAAACTCTGCTGGTTCCTGAATAATCACAGTTGCCTGCCAGTGATCGTCATTTATTATCTCTTGATCCTGGGAATCAAGAAAAACAAACAAAAAACCCAAACAACTTAGCTTACATTTTTAAAAATCAAAACTGGAAGCCACACCCCATAAATACATTTTCTCTCCCTCATTTGCACATCGGAAACCAAGAGAGAAAGAATGCTTTGTAATAAAAAGGGACCCAAAGGGAATAAAGAGATAGGTGCCATTTACAAAAATCCCATGTGCTCACAGTGGTTTTCCAGTACTGAAAGGCAACACTTTCTGGCACACACAGCAGGAGCTAGATGGTGCACAGGACACTGAACTGCGGTGCTGAGGAGAGGAAATATTGGCTAAAGGCACCTGGAACGCTGTATCGCTGATTAAAAGGCGATGGAATTTTTCATTGACTACAGAACACCCCTCCCTCCTGCCCCAAGAGCTTGGTTTTCAGCTACACTGCATGGAAAGTCGGTTCATCTGCCTTAGAAGGACAAGGAGTCAACCTTTCCTACAGCAAGTGGATTTCAGAGCTTGTTGTGCTGTTTGGTAGCTCACCCCAAATGTATCCCCTTGGCTGAAGAACCAGGTAGGCTTTACTTGGCTGCTGCCCCTCTGCCTCTTGATAACAGTCGCTACAAGAAAAATCAATGGCACCAGTCAGCTGTTGGTTAGTACCACGGAGAGGGAGAATGGGGAGGGCATCTGTCTTGCTGAGTTTAGGGCTCAGGGGAGAACACAACAAAAACCAAGTGGCAACCACAAAATTGTTTACTTCAAACTCTATATACCAAATAAACTATAGAAAAATACAATATAAAGAGTAAAAGATAGAAAATCTATATAGTACAATATACATAAAACTAACAAAAACAAAAAATATAAAATACAAGCAATATCAATACATTAATAAAACATCCATAAACCCTACGTGTTTTGGGTAAACAACCCTTCTTCAGGGGCATAATGTAAACAAGATCTTTGCTAATATCCAATTTAAAAAAAACATTGGCTCTGGTTTACATATTGCTTTGAAATGGTGATTTTTTAAATCTATTCTTTGCAGTGTTTGGATTTTGGATATGGTGACCCATTGAGAGGTTCAATGTGATGGGTTTCATTTTCATGAAGATATAAGTGATTGAGTGATTTTGAGTTTCTTATAATGTATAGCTTCTTTTGGAGTAAAGTTTGTTTATTAGTAGATAGGATCAGATTTTATTTTAGAGGACTTAGAAGTATTTTGAGTATTTTTGAGTTCCTTGGAATTTATAGCTTCTCTTGGAGCAAACTCCCCACCTGACTTCACTCCCTGCTCCTGAGCTTCATAATTTGAGTTCCTTGGAATTCATAGCTCCTTTTGGAGTAAGGTTTGTTTATTAGCAGATAGGACCCGATTTTACTTCTAGATGGTTTAAGTTAGTAGTTTTCATTCAGTTGACACTGATGAGGTTAGTTTACAGTTGTTTAATATTGTATTTTTAGTCATTTGTTTTGTTTTTCATTGGTTTCAGTGGGTGAGGAAAGTATTTGGTTTATGAGATTGTTGGTTTTTCATC
Source organism: Sphenodon punctatus (assembly GCA_003113815.1). Taxonomy (NCBI): domain Eukaryota; kingdom Metazoa; phylum Chordata; class Lepidosauria; order Sphenodontia; family Sphenodontidae; genus Sphenodon; species Sphenodon punctatus. Next base: position 4,811,660 of record QEPC01009797.1, on the reverse strand, counting down.
ACAAGAATTTGGTGAGTTTGTTCTTTTAGGTTACACTTTATCAGCTATCATTATATATTTGTTATTACACATACAGATTTACACATAAGAATAAGACGTACAATATGCACTTTGGAATTTATATATGAAATCACTGGAGTTTATATGATTACATTTGTCTGAATATACATCATGTATCAATGGGTACTTTCAGACATGACGCTAACCACCCTTTAACCACCGTTGGTGGTTATTTATGCATGTTGCAGGGCTGTATTGGTGCCTGCAACATGCATAAATAACCACCAAGGGTGGTTAAAGGGTGGTTAGCGTCATGTCTGAAAGTACCCAATATATTATGTTCCAAAAAATTGTAATTTGAAAAGAAGTTCTGAAGAAGACCTTCAGGTCAAAACATGTCAACAAGCCTGAATTATTTGGACAATCAACAAGATATCGACTTTCCTTTTGAAATTTGCCTATGATGATGCAGCATTTCTGATTAGAAATATTTTTTTTATTGATATTGTGTATATTATTTGGAATATGTGATGTGATCCATTAAGAACCTTTGACTCTGTATTTGTGCAGTAAAAAAATTTCTAACAGTATATTATATAAGACACAATCCCTCTTTGTTGTTGCTGTTGTTGCTTTTGTACATTTACTGGCTTTGTTGAGAGGTTATGAAAAAAAATTCCCTTTTGTTTTTTCACATTTCAAAACCTAATGTAGAATGTTATTCCAAAGATCCGTCTTCCAAAAGGGAGGTTTAAATAAAACGGATAGAAGGCTCAAGTATTTTGAGCAGCTGAGAGAGGTTTAACAGTGTGAGAGTAAGAGGAGCTTGTACAGCTCATCTCTCTCTCTCTTTCTGTCTCTCTCTCTCAGCTGCTCAACATTTAACTTCCCTTTTGGACGGTGGATCTTAAATTGACCTTTGGAATAAACAAAGGAGCAGGTGCAAGAATAAATAGTTTGATTTTAAAAAAATAAAAAATTAAGTTCTTTTATTTTGGTTTTTTATTTATTAATGTCTGGGGGCATGGAGAATGGCAGTATGGCACAGCGATATACCTCTTTGGGAGCTGGGAACTGGAAGGGAAAGGGGGTTCCTGGTGAACCTAAAACAAGGACGGAGGGGCAGGCCACTGGCCATGCACTTAAGGACAGGGAGGGGGGCTTGGGGAAGGGCCATAGTACCCCATCAGGGAAAAGCCTCCGCTCAGGTGCAAAGGGAATGGTCACAGGCAAAGACCAGGTGCTGGCCCTTCGCAGAGTAGCCGCCTGTACGTCTGCACTTCCCACTGCCATTCCCAGACCCGGCTAACTTGCAAATACCAATAGGAAACAGAGAGCAGGGAGTGGGATACGGAGAAGGGGAGGGTTGGGGGGGGGGGAGTGTGGCCAGGAAGAGTGTCTGCCTATTTATTAGGCTAGTCACACTAAACCTGTGCGTGGGGGCTGCATGGACACACAATTACACACAAGGGGCTGCCCGTTTATTAGGCTCTATGTGCTGAACATGTGAGTGGGAGCTTCATGGAGTGAAGACTGCAGGCAGCTATTATGGGAATGCCAATAGGGAACGCACAGGCGGAGGCCTGCAGGCAGCTATTATGGGAATGTCAATAGGGAAC